>WSFP011291655.1:0-47292 GCA_009831015.1 Picea engelmannii
CCTACATCACTCGTCTTTAAAGTGTGGGCCTCTTAAAATGCGAACAATGCCAATTCTTCAACAAGTTCATCATTGCTTCCAGTATTTGGTGGAATTTTAACAATAGCTACATTTGTTGATTCTTTAAAATTTCCTTTCACGGGGTTTTACAATCAATTGTTGTATGAATTGTTTTTCCACAAGACATGTCATTCTCTTTCCCATCCTTTTAATTAAGTATAGTACAATTTTTGGTTGAAAATGTCCTTCTGAATCTCGTGGGGTTACTCTATTTTCTTCAATTAAGAGAACTAAAATCATGTCTTTCATAGTTTGTGAATGCATCTAATTGAGAGTTAAAAAGACATTGTTGTATTTAGAAAGTATTTAACAAAATGGCCTTAACATGCTCTTCATCTATCATAGCATTGACTTTTTCTCATTCTTTGATGAGACATCTCATATTTCTTATGTGATTAGACATAATGGCTGCATCACACATCTTAAATATGAAAAGATTTTTCCAAAATTACATGATTCAACTTAGTATCTAATTGAGAAAGAACAATAGTAGAATTGGATTTATCATATCTTCTTTATAATTTCAATAATTTATTTGGATATATAAATGATTTTTCATTCCTTTTTACTATTTCCCATAGGTTCTTATTCATCAACTATATTTGTGCTTCCCATAGGTTCTTATTCACAATATCTATACTTTTACTTTCCATGTGTAGAATCTCAGACTATTATTTTTCAAATAAAATTTCTATTAAGATTATATATATATTCTACTTTATTTTTAATTATAAATTTAAAAAAGACATTGATTCAAAATATCTTTGAACGTAGTGTATTTCTCATTCATTTGCTTGTTTTCTCCTAGTGAATTGAACTTGCATCATCTATCGTGCTAATTGCATTAACAATCACTAGTCTAGCGAGGAGTGACCATGACTTAATGGGAGTGGTACCTTAAATTTGTAATGGTTGTGATCAAATTCCCTTGGCGGTGGCTGAGATCCCTTTACGACAACTTAAATTCAATTCTAAACGTCAACTAAGGAAATACACCAAGATGTTAGACTCCTTTCTACTACAATGAAATCTTCCTTCTAATGGAGGCTAATGCTCTCTTTTACTAATCAACCTTTATTTGCAACTTTATGCACCCAATTCATTCATGGATCTGTATCTCGATCCTGTCACATCTATGCATCAACAACGATCTATACTCCAATTGCTTTGCCTCTATCTCATGCCCTCAATTCAACCCTCTAGATCAATGTATACACTAACACGTTCATATAAAAGGATCCAATGGGTTTCATGATCTAATCATGCTCTGATACTATATTATGAAATGAACTAGACTCTATCTCATGCCCTCAGTTCAACCCTCTAGATCAATGTATATACTGACAGGTTCATATAAAAGGATCAAATGGGTTTCATGATCTAATCATGCTATCATAATATACTATATTATGAAATGACCTAGACTCCACGGAATGAGAAAACCTTGGATAGGCTTAGGCACATAATCCAAAACAAGTAAGAATAAACACAATAACACACAATACGATATTATGAATAACTATAGTACATATTACAATGAGATACACCTTTGTTCTATCGATATTGAGAGATGTAATAATTAGTTAAAAGAAAAATATACTTGTTCAAAACCATAAGAACCAATAATAACATAAAGTCTTATCTTTTAACCTAAGCTACTAAGATAACTTTAATACAAAAGTAAGTTGTAAAATCGATTTCATAAATGTCAACTATAAGCATTATAATTTTTTTTATTTTTTTTTTTTTATATAAGAGCAATTCAATAGTTGGATGTATATAATGAATACGAATATTTGGCATATATGTAATTTTTTTTTTTTTAATATTGATATATCATGGAAATGTGAGCCATATTCATACTATACAAATTACAAACAAAATAATATTAACATTGAACAACAATTTAACTAAAACATATTAAATACAAACTTAATAAAAAATTAATTTAAAATAATAAAACATAATGATTATCCTAATATATTCTTAGTTTTTTTTATTTTAATAATGGGTTTTCTTGTGTTTTTTGGTATTCATATTCACTTTAATCATCCACATTTA
Organism: Picea engelmannii; assembly: GCA_009831015.1. Lineage (NCBI taxonomy): Eukaryota > Viridiplantae > Streptophyta > Pinopsida > Pinales > Pinaceae > Picea > Picea engelmannii. Next base: position 2,122 of record WSFP011291655.1, read on the forward strand.
CATTTAATAATGTTTTTCCAGTAAAATATAATTTCAATTTCATACTTACTCTATGAGAAGTTTGATGTTGAAGAATTTTATTGAAGAAACCTATTACGAACAATTCTTCCTCCAATGCTTTAGCCTTCCCGAAGGAAACCCAAGGAGAATTGTACATGCAAATACACCTAGGATTCACAAGGTTCAAAAGGTAACAATGTCACAATAGCTCCTACGCTCACACTCTACAAGCAAAAGATGGTAAGAATGGCCATGGAATGAATGATTTTTTCACTAAAATCCAAGGAAATCTCTCCCCGTAGGGAATATTTAATTTTTTTGTCCTATCTTTTTTTGTTGTCTCCCACTATTTTTATGACGTCCAATAAATTTTTGTTACTTGACTCTACTAGGAAATTTCCCTATGGGTAATAGTTAAATGAGTGAGATAATACAATGCCATAATCAAAACATAATGATGCCCAATCTACCAAACTAAAATCCTTGGCATTTTCCATTTTGATCTTGTCTAGGACACCAAATCTTGTGATAATCCTTTCTTCTAGGAACTGCTTGACTACATTATCTGTTTCTCCTTTGGTGGGAATAGCTTTAATGACCCACCTGGTAAAGTAATCAATGGCCATGAGGATCCACTTAAATCCATTACTCAATTTTTCCTTGAATTCCCTAATGAAATATAGATCCAATTGTTGGAAGGCTGCATCCACTACAACTAGTTGTAAAGGTAAGGCTACAAGATGTTGTTTCCCTGTGAACAACTAGCACTACTAACATGATCTAAAAAAATTGTGGACATCAATGAATATGGTTGGACAATAATATTTTGACCTAATATCTTATGTGTTGTGCAAGGAAAAATTTAGGGGCTAAATTTCTCCCATGGGCTAACTTTCTATGATTTTCCCCAAAAAAGATTCACCGATTTCCTTTTTTCCTAAAAGTGATTCACTCAAATTCTATAGGATAAAGTTATTTTACCTTAAAAATCGTCAAAACTTTATAAAAACTGTATAAAATCCTTATAAATTTGAAACAAAAATATTGCCAATTTTTTTAAAGTTTACATATTAAGGACTCTAGTAAAATTTGCCAAGGTTTCTACACTTCAAAATATATTTCCATCCTTAAACTTACCCCTAGTGTTGTGGTTCAGGAAACATGATGTCCACCACATAATCCTATGTGTAACCCTTTCATTAATTTTTGGGCCTCTTCATTATCTACACATTTGAGAATTAGACCATCACGATTCTTCCAACCAAGGTCACCCTGGATGATACAATACTTTGATGCCTTTAACATTAGGGCCCTTCTGTTGTAATCTACAAGGAGATTTGGACATGTTAAATTCTTCAAGTAATAAATAATGCCTTTATACCGTACATACCTCTAGTTATCTCATCTAAAATTACAACTACCATTTTAGGGGTTTCTTCTTCATTCATATTCAAATCCCTCTCATTCCCCTCAACAAACATCCTAGCTAGTCCTTGTACTTTCACTAGTTTTGTGGGTTTGATTTCCATGTCATATTGTTGGATTCTATATGCCCACTTGCAATGAATACCTAGGCAATCTTGTTGAGTCAATATATCCTTCACAATGGCATGAGGAATGTCTACAATGATATTTGAATATCCCACATCAGGCCTGAAATATTTTAAATAGTGCACAAGAGCATAAGCTTGATTTTCCCTTGTGGTGTATTTTAAATTTGAATCCTTAAGTGCTTTGCTCATGAATGCTATATGTTGTTCCATATTTTGATCATTCTTCTAGCATACGACATTGGATATCATTTCTCTTGAAGAAAAATAAAAGACTTGGGATTCCCTTGAGTGGTCTATACTCACTAAGACTGATGCCAAGACTATAGAATTCTATCTTGAAGGTGGATCTAATATTTTCATCCCACTTAAATTCATGATCTTTCTTCAATAAGTTAGAAACAGGCTTCGTGATTTTAGCCAAGTTTTGTAATCTTGAAGATATATTTCATTTCCCTCTTAGTTGAGGGAAGATGAATTTGTTGAATGGATTCAACTCTTAATGAGTCTATCTTGACTTCCCCATTAAAAATGACATGCCCAAGCAATTTACCTTCATACACTTCGAAGATTATCTTCTTTAGGTTCAAAGATATGCCATACTTTCTATATATCTTGAATATTTTTTTTAAATGGTGCACATGATCCCCTCTTTCTTTGGAAAACATAGTTAGATCATCCTAGAAAATTTATATGACCTTTACAATTAGGTACCTAAAAGCATAGTCCATGGCTCTTTGAAAATTTGACCCTTCATTCATCAACGTGAATGGCATATTGAGATATTTGTAAGTTCCCTATGGGATTGTGAACATTGTCTTATGTCTATATTCTTCTTTAACCAAAAATTAATTATACCTTGAAAACCCATAAAGTGTGGACAACATACCTACTCCTGAAACTCTTCATAAAAGATTCTCTATATTCGGAAAATGATAGTTATATTTTAGGGACAACTAGTTGGGATTCCTAAAGTCAACACATAATCCGATCTCACCAATTTTCTTTCTCACCACTACCAGAGTATAAACCCATGATGAATGTTGGGTAGGGGAAATGATTTTTGCGATACACATCTTTTCAAGCTCTTTCTTGATAAGGGGAAGGATCTTAGGGTTGATTATTCTTAGCATTTTCCTAAATATTTTTTCATTTTCCTTCGATGTGATGGTATGCTAAATGATATATCCTTTATATGCCTTCAGGTTATCATATGACCAATCAAACACATCCTAGTACTCCCTAATTAGATCTTTTATTTGTTTCCTTATTTTGAAGTACCTTTTCTTATTTTCATCATCTTGGGATTAGCCTTCTCACCAATATTGATTTCCATGTAAACCTTAGTCTTGGTGGGATCCACCTTTTGTTTGTACATGTCATGTCTATTAAAAATATTCTCTATTGGGACCAAACCCTTTGGAATATTTTTATTCTCGGACAAATCAATCACTTCAATTACCTCAGTTGTTTCATCTTGATCCTTCCAATCCACCTCATAATCATCAAATTCTCCAATGTCGTTCATGAATCTATTGAACTATGAATCATCGTCAAATACTTTCCAATGATTAAGGTTATTAGGGACAAAAGGTTGATACCATATATCCATATTGGCTTCACCTGATGTAAGAATCTCACATGATTGGGTAGTGGTTGTGGCTACAACTAGAGTATCGACTTGAACATTTTTCTCCCTTGGGATGAAATTAATTGATAAGGTGTCAAATGAATCTATGATACCCAACGCTTCTTGTCTATACCTCCATAGCCTTTCATTATTTGTTGCATAGTGATATTTTACTTATAATAATATGAGATTGGATTCTCCAATGGCTTCTAGCACCTTATGCCCATCTTTACAACCAATTCTAATCCTAGAAACAAAGCCTGATACTCAACAATGTTGTTTGTGGCCTCAAACTCTAATGTGTAAGAAAAATTCAAAGTATACCCTTGTGGAGAGATAGAGATAATGCCCACACCATTACTTGATTGAGATTGTTCCTTGTCAAAGTGCATTGTCTAAATCTCATCATCAAATTCCTCTACTTCATCTCACTTAACTTTCAAAGACAACGAGTGGGAAAGGATTGAATAGTTACCAATATCCTCATCTACTGTTTAGATTAATTAATTCATAGGCTCATTAGGGTCTTCAAAATGGAACCTTATGGATTGTTCCCTATGCAACGTAATCCCCCCCACCCTTTGGAAGTTGGAATGGTTGCATAAGATAAATACATTTGCAAACATCCACCTAATATAGTAGCTCACTTCCTAGACAACAACATTCCCAAAGAATCTGAGACATCTATAATGACAATGTACATTAGAACTGAGATGTCTTGATATATATCCAATGCTTGACGTGTAAACCTTTGATTAGGATAAACACTTTAATATATCAGGAATCCATGGCACACACATTTTTGTATGGATGGGTAGTTGTAAGGCCCAATTGTTTCATCACTTTTAATGCCATGGCATTGTTTGGTGCCCCTAAATCTAATGCAAAGTTGTGTAACAACAAATCACTAACTAGTAATGAGATGTAAAAGGGACTATGACTACCATTCTTTATCCCTTGACTTGTTATTTGCAATACTATAGCAACATCCTCAGTAGCAGTCTTGTTGATTCATTGAATCCCAAAAATTTCTTAACCTTCTTATTTTGTGTTGGGATCTTCACAATATTGACCAATGGAACTGACATGTCACATTTTTCAAGTAAATCACTAAATACCATATCATTACAGGTATTTACCACAAGACTAGTTGTTGAGCATTCACTAGTGGTTCCAACTGGTTGTGTTGGTTGATTATTTTTAGAAACATTCTAAGGTTGTTGTGGAGCATTGGTTTCTTATTGGGTTGGATGGTCTCTTCATTGGTATGTGATCCATCCCATTTATCAATTTTTTCTTTTTATCTCTTCATAGGAAGGCTTAGGGGCAAGGGCTCTAGCAACAATAAATGTGTCAATACTCTTTCCTTTAATTTGTTCCATTTGTTCCTCTGATACATTATAGGATTTGTTTGTGACATTATTCACTATGTCTGTCCATTCACCTACATAGTTGTTTCCATCAATCTCACTTGAATCTTCTATGTTTTCTTCTCTTGCATATTTGATTACATCTCTTGCATAAAGGAAAGTGGCTTGGTCATGAGGTTCCTCACATGGGTTTCACCAATGTAATTTCTCATGATCTATTACATTATTGTTGTTTAGTGGGACTATAACTCTTTGATTTTGGTTGAAATTTGAATTATGAGGAGGTTTCATCCTATCCCATCTACCATTCCCCCTATGTGGATACCTACTCGGTTTTGATTTCCTTTCTAGTTATACAAGCTTATTCTAAATTTTTGTGACTACTTATGTAAAGTTGGCTTCCATGCCCTTTGTGGCTTTAGTTTAGGTTGCCAAATGGTCGAGTGATGGGTTATCGATATTTAAGACCCCCTTCTTAGGCTCATTTCAAGTTATATGAGCTCTATATTAACTTGGTTGATTTTCTTTACCATTTGCACTCATGTTCTTCTCAATATTAACTACTTCCTCCAAAGCGACTCCAAGGTTTTGGGGGTCTCTTTGCTTGAAATGAAAAGGTGGCTCTCCTTCAAAAGCATCTAGGTAGTATGTACAACACATAAATGTAAAGAAATAAACATACAAGATAAATAAAATAATCAATTAGCAACATTACAACATAAATTATGTACAAACCTCCTAGCTTTGGCACCTTTCACCCTTCAACTCATGGCTCATTACAATAGAGTATCACTATCTTTTTAAAGCCTTTCACAACATGTAATACATGGGATCTAAAACCATGGGTTACCAATACTATGTAAAAACCACTACTCTAAACCTAAGAACTTTGACTTTTTTGGCACATTACAATGGAGTATCACTATCCTTTTAAAGTCTTTCACAACATGCAATCCATGGGATCTAAAACCATGGGTCCCCAATACCATGTGCTTGAAACCACTATTGTTGACCTAACAATTTTTACTCTTTCACCAAGTCAAGTTTTACCTAACATTCCCAACTTCAAACTTAAATTGGGGTTTCTCATGAGTGAGTTACCAGGTCTTACAACCATATGCCCATTTACATTAAAATTTCAACTCCAATATAATATATATATATTTTTTTCATTTTTGCCAACATCCTCTTGCCTTTTGCCATACTTTGACCTCATCTCAAATCCATTGATCCTCCTCCTCCATGTGGTGGCACGCCCTTTCTCTCACATCTTTGTTCTCTCAATGGTTTTTACTTTTTTCTTACAATCAGATGAGCAACCCCTACACTGATCTAGGGTTTTTGGGCATCTCCATCACCTCTTCCATCTAAATGCAAAACCCTGCTAGCTGAAACTTGTTTCTCTCTGTGATATGCAAGAATTTGCGGTACAACAACCGTACCCACTTCTTCCAAGCTGCTCAGTCTTTATCCCATGTTGCTTCTTATGACTCGCGGTAATTGCCTCTTCTCTCGTCTCAACCAAGCCATCATCAAAGTTGAACATATGCCTAGATTTCCATTTACTCCGTTCCATGGCCTAGGACAATGTCGGATTTCACATCTCATCCTTCTCACCCTCATCCTCGGCCTCCTTCTTCCACGACATTACGACCTCCTACCATTTGGGTATTAACCAAGGGCCCAAAAATACTCGGAGGAAGGCCCTGGGATATAGCCACCATTACAATGTGTCACCCCTTTGACAGAGGTTACCTCATAAATCCCGACCCGCAGAAAAGGATTTGCGATCGAATCTTAGATTTCCTCCTCAAACTCTTCGAGCTTACTGTTGGTGGAACCTCTCTTCAGTCTGCTCTCCATTCAAAGGACCAATGAAAAGCTTGTCTTCGAAAATCCAGGGTTCCAGAAAATTTGAGCTATGCTGCACAGCCAGGACCTAAGAATTGTGCGGGAACCGGCCCGATCACGAAGACAACGACCAAGTCCTCCCTTTCGTCTCAGCAATAGATCTGGTCGTTTTACTGGGCATGCAATCCACAAAAATAACCACAATGGTAGCACCTCCTTCTTTAATGCAAATTGTTCTCTTCAACAACACCCGGGTCAGGGCACTTTTTTAAGAGCATCCTTTTTCTTAGCGCGAGCATACCAACATCAGAGTGAGACAATGTCCTTCTCGTCATTGCAGTGACCAGTGATCAATGATCAACCTCTTTGAATGGCTCAGCGGACCAACATTTCCTTCATCAAATCACTCTTTATCGAGAGTCCAGGTTTTCTTGGCTCTTATACCAAATGTAAAGAAATGAAGATGCAAAAAACACAACACTTAATTCATTCATGAGATTTATTAGTCCCTCGACCAAATCTACCCAAGGAGGTCAATCTCCTGGCTTCGACCAAGTGAGTCTTCTCCTTTTGGAACATTAAATTGGAGTATAATTAATTTTTAAAATTTTTCACAATATGCAATTTATGGGTTTTAAAATTACAAGTCTCTCTAATATCATGTATTCGAAAATCTATTCGAAACCATTATTTTTGATCTAACAACTTTGACTTTTTCATTTAATCAAGTTTAACTATGAAAAATATAAATTTTTCTTTAAAAAATAAAAAAAAAACATAAATCTATTTTAATAATTTTGCTTAAAATAATCTTCCAATTTAAATCCAACTTATTAAATACCCTTTTTAAAATTTAAATCCAACTTGTTAAATGCCTTTTTATAAAATACAAAATAAAAATATCAACAAATTAACCAATATTTCAACAACATAAAAAAATAATTTTCCTTCGAACCAGGAAAGGAGTTAACTTATTAGATCTATTTTGATGGCTTAACTTATATAAATTTCAGATCTAAATCATATTACCCTTTGAGAAATATGAACCAACAATAAACAAAGTGTTGGATTGAGGAAATCGACTACGTTTTGGAGATAAAACTTTCTAATTTACTCTTTAAAAAAACTAACCACCTAATTATAATTATATGAAATACAAATGGCCTTGAATAAAATATGATTTAAATATTTTATTGGCTATAACATTTAGATTGTTCGAAAAAAAAAAAAGAAAAGGGAAAATGTTTTAAATTTTTTTGTTTATTGGGAAGGGAAGACCACAACCTATTTTTGGTTGGGCTATGGGGTTGAGTGTTATTTTTGATGAATTTTAAGGGGCATTATTTTTGATGAATTTTAGGGGACATTGATAACCAAAGTGATGTGCACAATTATCCTCAATTTAGTCACTAAACTTATAAATATGATGGGAAAAGGGACCATCTAGATCCATTTTCATGACAACACTTAGGGTGGCCCCTACCTAAAGATTTTCTATAGATGCACTGAATCAAGAGATGTCAAATGCATAATGTTTTTCTTTTTAAAGTAAGAAACACAAAAAGAAATAGGGAATAGAGAAGAAATCTATTACCTCTAACTTTCTCCAATGTAGCAACCTTGCTCTTCATTGGCTCATGTGTTGACTCTATCATCCACAAACCTACAAAAAATATCTTTCAATGGTTCTCCTTGAACAAATTCACCTCAATAAAGACTGATCCATGTGGATATTGGTGGCCACCCACCTATTCCAATTGGCTCCTCTTGTTAGTTTTTATTTCAACATGTTCTTTTGTACTTATTTGTAATTGTGGGTTCTACACTTCCGAGGTTGTCTGAAGCCCTACACATCTTCCAGGTGGATATTGGTGGCCTCCCACCTAATCCAACTGTCTTATTTTATATGTTTTCATATCAGCGCGTCTTGTTGTACTTCCAAGGCCGTTTTGAGGCCCTAAACAATGTTTTTTTGGCTCACTGCAATCAAACTGTTGACAAAGTCTGAGTTTGATAGTGTAATGTAAATTTCTCGAAAAGACCTTTCCAACAGGCTATCACATGCTTAAAACGAAGATTGTATGCAAAAGTTATGACCCTGGGAAGTTAATGTACTAACTTACCCAAATAGGGCCCACATGAATTTTGGCGTTTCATCTTCTAGGGTTAGATTTTTGGATGTCTAGGGTTTTTGCATTCACATTTATCATAAAAATGCCTTCATAGCCTCATTGTAATCATCTTCTTGTGAATGCGCGTAGCAGTCACATCTCTTCTCAGAGTTAAAGCTACCACCATTCTAACAAGTCTTGCACTCTATAGTTTTACAGTCTCTTCACAATTATTTCATTAATATAAATCAACTATTGTTGTATTTCTTTGTTACTGGAAATTTTCATGAGTATTTCATTGGAATATCTCTGCTTTCATTTTGTTTCGAAAATAATCCAGATCAGTGGTATCAGAGCAAGTTGCTCTTGATCGCTTTTCGACGTATGTCCCCGACGAGGTCCGAGTATAGACAGTTGATTCTCGAGCTTGTCTCTCTCGAGAACAATCACTCTCACATGCCCAATAAACCCTCGACGGCAACAGAAAAGAAAAACGATGGAGCAGAATATTCTATTAACCTGTTGCTTAAGCAAGCTCTCGCGTGACAAAGGGATGAAAAGATGGAGAATTTTGCACACATCCTTCAACGTCTGCCGATAGGAACATGAACATCTTCATCAAGCGGCCATTTTGGAGGAACCTCTCCCTTCAATGTACAAGTTAATTTTTCTATTCCCATATTTTAAGGTCAAATAGATGCGGATGCCCTAGAAAAATGGTTAAAACTATTAGAAGGTTATTTTTCTGTTCACAATTTTTTTGATAGGGAAAAGATCACCTTCACACTCCTCAAGGCTCTCCCCCATGTCAAACATTGGTGGGAAACTTATTGGAAACAAAGTTCCACAGAGGAATCTGGAATATATGGGGTCGATCCCACTTGGGATTTTTTTGTCGATGTGGTCAAGGAACAATACTACCCTATTGATAATTATGAAGACCACTACATGAGATGGACCACATTACGGAAAGAGAAGAGCCAATTAGTGTCTGAGTTCACAAATACTTTCCATACCTTGTGCACCAAGCTGGGTATCAAAGACTTTGAGCGACATCTAGTTTTGAAATACCGTGGGGCTCTGCATAGGTACATCCAAACTGAAATGGATTTCCTAAACATCCCATCATTGGGATATGACTATCGATATGCTGTTAAAATTGAGAATTTTTTTAGGCACAAGAACAAATTGGAATTCGGTTCTGCAAATCTGCAACAACCAAATCATGGTAAAGATGACCCTAACCAACAACCTCTAGACAACCAGTCTAAGACACAGGACAAGAAGGGTAAAGGAAAGATGAAGAATGACACTGGGAAGTGGTGTGACTTCCACAAAATCCCCTGGAACAACACTGATGAATGTCGCTCGAAACAGTCATTGGTGGTCGAGGTCGAAGACACAGAGCTGAACCCTGATTCAAAATCCGATTCATAAAATATTGAAAACAAAAAATCATCGACGTAGACCCCACTGCTACTATCCTGACCACAAAAATTCAACCAAAAGAACCAATAGATCCTGAAGAGGGGGAACGCCTCTTCCATTCACAGATGTGGGTGAAGGGGACCCCATTGCATTTCATTGTTGATAATGGTAGCCAGAAAAACCTCATCTCAGTTAAGGTCATGAAACAATTGGGTTTGTCAACAACACCAGACCTGCAACCATACAACATCAGGTGGCTTCACCAAGGACAAGATCTCTATGTCAGCCAACAGTGTCATCTATCCTATGGCATCCAACCCTTCAAGGATGGTTTCTTCATCTACAATGGTTCCTACACCAGGCCCCATAAAACCCAGAGACAATAGGTTGGTGGAACATATTCAACCCTGCCTACAACAGGTTTGCGACAGTCGTCCATAGACAAAGAAACACAACTTCTCCAACAAGGCACACAACTCATCAAGATTTACATTCAAAAAATTATTTCCCCTCTTCCCTGGAAACTCAACGCAATGGAGACCATTTCTTCCTAAGGGGGGAGGACTGATCCAGGTGGATATTGGTGGCCACCCACCTATTCCAATTGGCTCCTCTTGTCAGTTTTTCGTTCAACACGTTCTTCTGTACTTCTTTGTAAGTGTGGGTTCTACACTTCTGGGGATATCTGAAGCCCTACACATATTCCAGGTGGATACTAGTGGCCTCCCACCTAATCTAACTGGCTTATTTGATATGTTTTCATATAAGAACATCTTGTTGTACTTCCAGGCCCGTTTTGGGGCTCTAAACAATGTTTTTTTTGCTCGCCACAGTCAAACTGTAGACAGAGTCAGAGTTTGATGGCATAATGTGTATCTCTCAAAAAGACCTTTCCAATGGGCTATTACGCACCTAAAACATAGATCGTATGCAAAATTTACAACCTCAGGAAGTTAATGTACTAACTTACCCAAACGGGGCCCACATGACTTTTGGTGTTTCATCTCCTAGGGTTAGGTTTTTGGATGTCTAGGGTTTTGGAATTCATGTTTATCATAAAATGCCTTCATAGCCTCATTGTAATCATCTTCTTTTGAATGAGATTAGTTGCCACATCTCTTCTCGGAGATGAGGCTACCACCATTCTAGCAAGTCTTGCACTTTGTAGTTTTACAATCTTTTTACAATTCTTTCATTAATAGAAATCAAGTATTGTTGTATTTCTCCGTTACTTGAAATTTTCATGAGTATTTCATTGGAATATCTCTTCTTTCATTTCGTTCTGAAAATAATCTGAATTCACAAACAACTTCACAAAGCTTGAAAACATAATAGATAAGTTTTATTACAATGGCTTACAACAACTTTACAATGAGGAGGAGCCTCTTATTTATGGATCAAGAGATCAACAACTTCCCAAATAAAATAGCATTAGATCTCTAACTAACCATATATTTATATCAAAATAATAATATCCTCTAAATAACTAGAAATCATCGAGTCAACAACAATATGATATGGTGTACTAATGCAACATGTACAATCAATTAGGATAGATGCTCAACAAAGTGGATAGCTTGCTCAAAATAGCAATAGACATGGTCAAATCAGGAAAAACTCCCCTCCTCTAGGGGGTTGACCTAGTGAAAATGTAATGATAACTCCTCAAAATTCTCTAAAAACCTCGACACATGTGGATATAGGCCATATAAGGAGGGCCACCCCATTAAAATACTCCAAGATGTTGTAACAACCTCGCATACATGAGAGAAGTGTCAATAAAGAGGATTACTCTCCCAAAAATGCTCCAATGTCCCCTCAAAGATGTAAATCAATGGAATAAGGGGCATGTGTGGCTCAAGTTGACATTTCCATGGTCTAAGAAACAATTCAAACTCAAGAAGAAGGTGTAAATCCCACACACGTGGCTCAACAAGATGCAAAACCTCTGTCACAATGCCCAATGAAGACATCAAAAAACCCTAGATAGTCACAATAGCTAAGGTATATTATCACAATGTCTAAGGTAGGTGCACATATCCCAATGCAATTACACAAATCTCAAGGAAAGTACACAAATCACGAGGCATAGATGCAACTCTGGGTAGAAGCACATAGATCCCAATGTAGGGGAACCTACTCATAGTGATGAGTCATGCCTTGATATATGTGTCATTAGGTGGAAAAAAACAAGCGAGATCTGCTAACTTTTCAATAACGCATTTATTTTTTTATCATTTTTTATGTTTAACCATGGTGGGGACAACATTAACCTATATTACATGTAACAAGTCCTAAGACCAAGAAGCATGTCCTAGGACACAAACCTAGGAGTATGTTATATGATGGATGCGACATTAGGGAAAATGGGAACTTCATGAATCGAGCCTCATATCTACATGAGATGATGTATAGGTCTGATCTTACTAGCTTTCAATATATAGGAGTTATTATTTTCAGTCCACATGAGTGCATTAAGAGGGAGTGATTAGCTTTTTGTTACCATTCCTTGAGCCATTTTGTTCCCAATCACTTTCTTTTATCTTTTTCTTTATTGGTCCCTTTTTTCTTTAGATTTATCTTTTAAAATATTGGGAATCGGGGTAGATGGGATTTTAGGAAAGGTTCCATGGCTTAATCTTTATAATTTTGAATTTTTTCATTAGCTACATTAACCTCGAGTTTTCTAGAACCTTTGATTTGTTTAGTTTTTTTTATACATGGGATCTTTATTCTATTTTCTTTGGACCTTGATGCCTAACACATGACAAGTTAACCATGAGTATGAATATGATGAATGTGCACAAAAATGACGGGGAAGATAAAAAAGTGTAAGACATGGTTAGGGGATATGGATACACTACACCTACCTAGATCTCTAACGTTACAACTTGAATAAAAGGTTGAAAAAACTTATCTAAAGGAAACTTACGACCCACCATGATATCACTAAGAAAAAGACAATAATTTAGAGTGTAATGATGCATTATTTGATTATGGAAATTTCTACCATGGTCATGGCCAATATAGGAAACCATAACACCATTTACAAGAAAGAACCAATACATCAAGAAACCATGGTAAAAAACTGAAGCAATGTGGTACTGTCATCATGTGTATGAAATTATAGTGTACCATATGCATGCCATAATCAACTAAACTTTCCATAAGAGCTCTACTGACAAACTGATATGCATCATGGAATCAACTAAAAAAGTCCAATATGTGAAGGATACCAACATGTAGAAAAATCTATGAATTATATCATCAACCGAGTTCTTTGAATGCCAATCCGAAGAGCTCACATCAAGAGTGAACTAGAATATTATGACACTCAAAGAGTGGTGCTTGTAATAGAATCCCAAATATGTGTTCACAATCTCCTCATACCATATGAAAGGGTGACGGGGCCTACACAATGGAGTGTATTTCCTTGTCATAGGTGGGTTATCTACAAACTACATTGGAGAGTGTCTTTCTATATAGACCACTATATCTCCATGTTGAGTGAGGACTACACCGATACCACAATTGAAATAACATGTCTCAATATCAAAGGGATATTAAAATTTTGGTAAAGTGATTACTGCACTGAAAAAATGAATTGTTTCGGATCCTGAAATTCATACTATTGTGATTGGGCCAAATGAAGTTGGATTTGGCCCCACCATTGGTGTCTTGGATTAGGGACCAAGAAATTTGAGAGAACCCCAACATGAATTTGTGATACAATTTGGTGAGGCATAAGAAACGATGGAGCTATATTAGAGTCATTGGGGTCATCCAATCTCGAATGACTTGGATCTTGTCTAGATTCAAATGCACACCATGTTAATCCATGATTTATCCTATATACTGAATAATTTTCATGTCGAATGAGAATTTCTCTCTATTGGGATATAACTTGTGTTATTGTAGTCTTCTCAATATTTGCTAAACATGCTGCAAATGTTTTCCCCAAAATTTATTGAAGATGAAGATAACATAAAAATACATGACCACAAAATAATTCGTGAACAAACATAAGATATCACCCATCATCCTCATGAACATTGTTGGAGCATTAGTCAAGCCAAAAGGAATTACAAATAACTCAAAAGTCCTTCTTTATACTTGAAGGTGGTATTCCATACATAAACTTGCTCAATTGTAGCTAGTGGTAACCCGACTTTAGATGAATCTTACTTAAAAACTTGACACCTTTGAGATGATCAAGAATATTTTCAATCTACGTGGTTGGATATCAATTCCTAATAATGATTTTGTTAAGATCTTTGTACTCAATATAGAGTCACCATCTCCCATCCTTCTTCTACACCAACACAATTTCTCTCCTACATGACAAGGAGCTCAGTTGAATGCAACTTTTTCAAATGAGCTGTTGAATTTGATGTTTGGTTTCTTTATTCTTGAGAATAAATAATTGTGTATTAATCCATTAGGTGAAGGAGCACTAGGTATTAAATAAATTGAATTATTTACCCAATAGTGTAGAGGCACCACTATAGGTGAAGCAAATATATATTTGTATTATTGCACTATATTTTAAACTTGGTTTTGTTGTGAAAATATACCCCATGCAAAGGTTGTGGTAGTTGTAATGATCTCTCTTCACCTTTTGATTGAATCATGAAGAGGAGAAATCTATCGGTCTTAGATATTACCTTTTTTCATTGTTTTGTTAAGATCATGGAAATTATAGTGGTTGTAACTACCTATGGTACCCTATATAGTTGGCCTCCCAAAGGAACATTGACACTATGGGGTCTAGACTCATAAAAACCATAACATTTCCATGTATAGGGTTATCCAAAAAGAACATCACAAAATCCAAGTTGGTTAACATCAAACAATACCTTGTCTTTGTATGATTTGATGTCACAGGGAAAGAAACATTGTTGAATTATGGGAAATTCCCTCCCTTAGCTAAAAAATATCATGGTGTATGGTTGAGTGTGTGGAATTGTCGACAAATTTAGTCTCTTGATGACCTTGGCTAAGATCATCTTCTTCTAGATACCTCTATCAATAATGAAATGCAATGTATTCCCATTAACCCATATATGTGAATGGAAGAATCTCTCACCTTCCTTAGACTCCTTTGGATCTTTTGGTTGGGTCATTACGATTGCAATGGTAAAACTGGGTTTTTCATCAATGATATTATTTACCTAATTTGGGTTGGAATTAGATCATGAACCATAGTTTGACTTTGAGGATTTCAACTCAACCAATAATTCCTATTTCTTATCACATTCAGTAGGTTTGTGCTAGGTATTATTGTGTAACTCATAACACGTTATAGTGTCCTTCGACTTCCTATTTCCATTCTTTTCCCATGGCTTGGATTGGTTGTCACGACATTGGTTATTCTTGATTTGTTCTTTAATTTATGAGTTAGTGCCACCTTTACCATACTTCTGCTATGACATATTTGAAAACCCAAACCCCCACACAATCTTCTACTTCAATTTTTTCTCGATTTTGACAATATATTGATAAGTGTCTCATATTGAGGATATGTCCAAGAAATCGATTTATGTTTGGATGTACTTATGTATGCCACTATAGTTGGGGACATACATGGAGAAAAAACAAAGAGTATATTTCTCTGATACCATTGATATGGATTATGCAGAAAACACAATGAAGGCATAAATATAAATGGAAACATAGATATATTTTAGAGGTAACAACAATACAATGAAACCCAAATTCTATCAATGAATGAAATGGAAAAATATTCTGAAATGAAAATCATTACAAACTAGCTAGAACAGTGGTATCTTATCTTTGAAGAGAGATGTGTCGTCTACTCTCATTCACAAGAAGAAAATACAAGAGACCAAAACTACTTTTCAACATAATGTATGGTTCCCTAATATACAAAAACCCTACATATCCAAAACCCTAACCATGGGAAATGATGTCCCAAGGAATGTGGGCCTTGAGGAAGCTAGGTTATATGTCAAATTATCAAGGCCACAACTTTCACATACAAAATTTATTTAGGGAATTTAATATATTGCTACAAAGAATAATCCATTCTTTATGTATTTGGAAAACCATGGAATCAAAGATTGCATGGTGTATGTCAACTACCAAAGATGCAAGGGAGATGATTGAAAAATATGTCGAAAGTTTAGGACCAAAAAAACTATAGTAAAACTATCAAGATGTAGAATCATTCCGAGTCAATGGAATAGGTGGAAAAGAAATATTATCCACTTAGATAAATAATTCCCACTTATAAAGTAATGTTCCCCATTTCATTAATTTCCTCCATCAGATGGGAAATTTTTTGTTGAATTTGACTCTTAGTGAGCCACTTGCCCTAATGAAAGAGTTTCCTTGCTTTAATGTACCAATAAGGTTGATTTTATACCAGTGGCTTCCCTTCATTCCAATGTCCATGAGTTTTTCAGCTATATCCTACTCAAGGTAGTTAGGATCAAATTTTGTAGGGGCCAAGTTCTTAACCACCTATAAGGTGTCCAAGAGAGGTGGAAAGTATGGTTGAAGTAGATCCACATTAAATATAGGGTGTAATACAAGGAAATGGGGAATATTTAACTCAAAATAACTATCACCCATAACCTTGGTTATGGTGTACAACTTGTATCGAAGTGGATGGATATTTTGATGGATTCTTGTACTATGCTCTTTCTATAAATGCAACCATACCTTATCTCCTATGTTAAACTTGTGTGGAACTTGATGTTGATCATGGTGTTTCTCGTACTTTGCATTGGATTTCTGAAAAATATAAAGAACTTGATATTAGATGTTTTATATCTATTCAACAAATTTGGTTTCTCTAATCAGTCTCAGTACAAGCATAGGAGGATTCTTTCTATGTATATGCAATCGAAAAATCTATGTTAATTTGGGCCAATGGCTTGAAAACCAAGCACACCTAAAAAGGGTTTTGGGAAATAGGGCTATGAATGGATTTTTTGTACCTATGTTGAACATAAGGAAGGATCTGATCTAATGTGTGTGAAATTTTGGAGCTGTACATTCTTAGGATATGCACAATCATCTTGTTGAATACCTTTTTCTTTTCCACTAGTTGGGGGGTGAATCGTAGTTGATTTGGTCATCTTGGTTTCCATCATTGACCATAAGCTAGACCATAAAGTAATAAAAAAATATTTCCCCTATCTAAAATAATGGTATATGGGAGCTCTAAATGAACCCAAAGACTCTTCAAGAATATCTTATTAGTGGCCTCTATTGTGATACTCTTTTTATAGGGTGTTAAAATGACCATCTTATATAGTTGATCAACAACTATAAATACACAATCAATGTCATGGTTATTTACAATAAAGATAGATATGCAATCAATGGAGATGGACTCCCAAGGTATTTTTGGGGTAGGTGGAGGAGTTTACAAACCTTTCTTCTTGATGGTAGGTGTTGGTCCTAAGGTATGCACGTGATTTCTAAAGGGAAAATCTATGCCACCTATCAGTTTAGAATGATTGTTTCTTTTCATTTTTTGTTTGTTGGTCAGAGGGTTATTCTATCAAGAAAAAAGGGAGGTTGGGTTGGGAGAATGATATAGATGAGGGTCCTCCTTGGCTGGTAGCACACTAATGGCAGACCAGTGAAATAATAGAAAAACAAAGGGAAACAACAGACTACTCGATGAATAAGATGCTGTAAGAAGTTCAATACTTAGAATATCATTTCAATAAATTAAACATGTATCAAAAACATAGTTACTCCCACAGGTTGCAAATAAAACAAATATTCACCAAAGCATTAGTTGTTTGGCAGGTTGCATATCAGTAAAAACAAGTTATACAATAGCTGAAAGGAAATGAAATGTACTTTGCACAAATCAAAAACTGTGTTCAAGATAAGAATAAAACACATGAAGATTTGAACGAAACATTGTCATTAGGAGTATGTTCACTAGGTAGAGAGCTTTAATCCAATATTAGAGACATGAAAACCATACTAAAGAGTAAATTATTGTGGCAATATACGAAGATTGTGATTCTAGATCGAATAGACAACTAGGCCAAATTCGTTGTTGATGGGAAGAAAAATGAGGCTATTGGGGTCATCATGACCTATATCTCGTGGGAGATTCGATTTCACACCAACAAAATTTCTTTCCCTCATAAATTCTATAAGAAGATGAAGTCTCTATTTGATAGAGTCAATGAAAGCCACATCATGCAATTGGAGAAAGAGTTGAGCTCTCTTGATCCTCATTCTTTTGACATAATTGAGGACTATTTGACATGTGTAAAGGAACTGCGGTTGAAATTGGGTAAATGTGGAAATAGTTATTTGAACAAAGATAGATAAATCATCGAGCTAGTCTTGATGAATCTGAGAACACCATTCCATGTGTTTGTTTCGACTTTCTACACCAACTGGAAGGCGTGCAAGGAAGATGGAAAGGCTTATACTTTTGAATCTTTTTGTGGCTCATTGATCATTAATCAAAATATATTTCTTGATAAAGGCAATATTGGTGGAAAACACCAGGATCACTTTCTCAAGGGAAAGGGAAAAGTGAATCATAAGGAAAAAGGCTAGTTTGATACCCTTGTATAAATTTCTATGCCTCGACCAAAAACCTAAAGGGAATAAAGATGCACCCTGTCAGGATCGAAAGAAGAAGACATGTCAGTGTTGTGGAAAGAATGGAAATGTGGAGAAAGTTTGATACAAGAAGAGATATGACTTGGAAGAGAATGACAAAAGAATTGAAGGAGACATGTGCATTTCTCATTGACCCACTGATATTTTCACCTTACAAGTCAAAACTTCTCAAGTGTTTCTTTCTCATGATGTGCATAATGAATGGGTAGTTGATTATGGGTGTACACATCATATGGATAAGGATGATTCCTTGTTCACATCCTTAGAAAAAATTGTGGAGAGAAATATTTATGTTGCTAATGACTTTTCTCTCGACATTTCTGGTCATGGTGATGATCCCTGTTGACATGGGAAGATTGTTGATGTCTATAATGTACCAAACCCCATTGACAATTTTTGTTCTCTTTCTCAATTAACACAAACAATCAATATTGTGGAGTTTTTCCCAGATCAATTCTTTGTTTGAGATTTTAAGAAAGGTCGATCGATTGTCACCAGAGGGTTTCTTGACCTGAAGGACAATTTTTATAAGTTGTGTGACATGAATCGAACCAACTCTGAATCAACTATTCTTATTTCTCACACTGATGAACGAAGTCAAACTTAGCATGAATGACTCAACCACCTAAAATTTTGAAGTCTTTAATCAACGAAAACTCGGAATATGGTTGTTGGTCTACCCAAATTGTTTCCCCCTGATGGAGTCTGTAGAGGATGTGTTCTTGGAAAAATCATTAGACACCATTCAAATTTGGCAAAGCGTGGTGAGCATAGAACCTCCTAGAGTTGGTTTACAATTATCTTTGTTTCATCAATCAACCTTCCTTAGTAGGTGAAATCCATATTTTGACCTTTATTGACCATCTCTCTCGCTTCAATTGGGTTTATTTCTCAAAAAATAAGAATATTTTCTTTGAAAATTTCAAATAATTCAGGGCCTTTGATGAATATCAATGAGGTCAATCCATCAAGTGCTTCATATAAGAAAATGGTAGTGATTATGTGAATCAAAATTTTTAAGAATACCTAGCTCGATTTGATATTGAGTAGTAGGGGTTAGTTCCTCATACTCCTCATCCATGTTGGAACATCAGTCATTGATGTTTGATCACACTTCTCCTGGATTTAGTTGGTTGGGTGGTCGATCTACATCTGGATAAAGTTATTTGGGTGATCAACCAAAACCCTATATTAGTTGGTTGAGTAGTGGACATGCATATCAATTGGACAATAGACCAACAATTGATGACAATCAAGTGGTGGATCGACCATCCCAGTAATCGACTACGAGTTGGATGCATGGTCGGTCAGGTTGAGTATCCTTGTTGAGTCGACTCAACAACACATAAATGATGGAGTCAACTCTAGCAATTGACGGTTATATGTGGATAAGATATTCCCAATTTCATGGTATTTTGTTAGATCTCGAGGCTATAATAGAGGACACCTTGGGTCATTATTATCATGCATATCAAGTGATCGAAGTGATATCATATGACGATATCAAGGTCTAATATGCATTGTGATGTTCTGATCATAATACACATTGCTTAAATGTTGTAATTGTGTCTTCAGACACCACATTTGTCTTTGAAATTTTAATTCCCTTTTTAGTTATCTGTAGAATTTTATGTCTATTTTGTTATAGATTACACCCTTTTCCAAACATGGTATTAGAGCCAATGGTTTGAGACCTCATCTATTATCTGGAAACCTTGTTGAGTCAGATCATTGTGTGATTGACTCTGGTTGTCAATTGGAACCTTTGAAATAGAACTTTCTATCTAGATATCAAATATGGCTTCGAAGTTTGATTATGTTGTTTTGAACATATCTAATTATGTAGTAAGGGAACCAAACATGGAAAACTTGCTAAAGAGTAAAGGACTATGGAAGTATATGAAGATTGTGATTCTAGATCCAACATATAATTAGGAAAAGTTTATTTTTGATGGCAAGAAGAATGAGGCCGTGGGGTTCAACACAACCTGTATCTTGCAGGAGATTTGGTTTTTCCTCAGTGGAATCGATTTCCCTCATCAATTTTTGAAGAAGTTGAATTCATTGTTTGACCGAATTGACGAGAGCCATGTCATGCAGTTGGAAAAAGAGTGTGATCTCTCTCAATATTCATTCTTTTGATAGAATAGAGGAATATTTGGCACGTGTCAAAGAATTTTGTTTGCAATTGGGAGAAGATGGAAAGAATTATCAGAAGAAGGGTGGACAAATCATCAAGCTGGTCCTAATGAATTTGAGAACATCATTCTATTTGTCATCTCAAATTTCTGCACCAACTGACAAGCATGCAAGGAAAATGGTAAGGACTACACCTTTGAATATTTCTATGGCCTTTTGATTACTAATCAACAGAGATTACTTGGAGAAGGAAATCTTGGTGGTAAACATCAAGCCCAATTGCTCAAAGGAAAAATAAAGTTGTATCATAGGGAAAGAGTGTGGTTTGATAACTCTACACATAGACCTAGATGCCATGACCAAAAACATAAGGGACAAACATATACACCCCAACTAAGTCGAAAGAAGAAGACATTTTAGTGTTGTGGAAAGACTGGACATGTGGATAAAGTATTTTATAAGAAGATAGATTATTTAGAGCATAAGGTTAAACGCCTTGAAGGAGACATGTCAGTTTTTCATCGACCCGCTGATAATTTCACCTTCTAAGTCAGAAATTCTCACACCTTACTATCTCATTCTACACAAAATGAATGGGTAGTCGACTCTAGGTGAATTGATCACATGGCTAGAGAAGCTTCCTCATTCACGTCCTTGGATGAAGCTAATGAGAGGAAGATCCATGGTGCTGATGATTTTTCTTTGGATATTGTTGGTCAGGGTGATGCTACTTTTCAACATGGGAGAATGTTCAATGTTTATCATGTGCCAAACCTTAGTGCCAATTTGTTGTCTGTTGCTCAATTAACAAAAACATGTAAGATTATGGAATTTTGGCTAGATTAGTTCTATGTTCATGATTTAAAGAAAGGTAAGTTGAATGTCACCAGAGGGTTTCTCGACCTGAAGGATAGTATATATAAATTATATGACACGACTCGACCCAATAGTGGAACGACTACTCTTGTTTCTCACACTAACGAGCAAATTCGAATTTGTCATGAATGACTTAGAATCCTAAATTTTCAAAGTCTACAGTTGATGGAAACTCAGAACATGGTTTTTGTTTTACCTAAAGTGTTTCCCCTTGAAGGATTCTATAAAGGTTGTGTTCTTGGAAATCATCATCATGTACCATTTGACTCTAGCAAAGCATGGCGAGCATAGAACCTCCCGGAGCTAGTTCACAATGATGTTTGTTGCATCAATATACCTTCCTTGGAAGTTGCAAGGTATATTTTAACTTTCATTGATTGTGTCTCTTGTTTCACATGGGTCAATTTTCTGAAGAATAAGAACCTTGTCTTTGAAAATTTCAAGGATTTTAGGGCCTTTGTTGAAAAGCAACACGGTCAACCCATCAAGTGCTTGAGATTAAAAAATGGTGGTGAGTATGTAAGTCAACCTCTTGAAGAATACATGGTTCGATATGGTATTGACTGGTAGTGGTTGGTTCCTTACACACCTTAATAGAATGGAATCATATAATGGAAGAATAATATGTTAGTCAAAATGGCTAGATGTATTTTGCAGGCCAAAGATCTACCTCCTCACTCTTGGGATGCAGTAGTGTATTTTCCAAACTATTTGTTGAATCACATCTCAACTCGAGTTGTTCCTTCCATGAATCCAGTCAAACGCTGGTATGGAAAGAAGTCTTCAGTCAACCACCACTGTTTGTTTGGATGTGTTTCATGGGCTCATATTTCTGATGATTGCAACAAGAATTTGGATGCAAAGAATCATGCTTGCATCATGATGGGATACTATGAAGATTCGAAATCCTATCGATTGTTTGATCCTATCAAATGACAAATCATTATAAAACTAAATGTATGGTTTGATGAGAAGTCTTATAGAATCAAGCGTATTGAATGCCTCCTATGGATTGCTACAAGATGATCCTGTCAATGTTGTCTCTGAAACTAGTTCTTCTACTCCATATTTCAGTCCTTCAACTGGATAGTCAACTCTTGTTCCTATTTCGACTAGACCATCAAAATCTGAGTTAACTAGTCCATCATCCTCTATTTCAACTGGTTTTCCATCTTCGTCAAATGAAAATTTTTCGACTTCTAATTGACCTGCTATTGTTGACAACATGTCACATGTTTCTTTTCTACCTAGATGGGATGCCAAGACAATTGAAGCTATTAGATCTGATGTCAGCAACATTTCCTCCGAACGACAAACTCAAAGTAAAAAGAACATGATAGTGTTTCCTTGATGACTAATGTACTTGAAAATTATGATCATGTTTCCTACTCAATGCTTAAGGATGACCTCAATGGGAACATTCGATGTAGACAAAAATTGAGTCTTTGTCGAAGAATCACACTTGGGAATAGTTCCTTAACCACAAGGAAATAACATTGTGAAGTGTCGATGGGTATATTGAACTAAATTTACCTCTTAAGTTGTCATTAAGTGACATAAATCATGCTTGGTTGTGAAGGGATTTTCTCAACAATAAGGAATTGACTACATTGAAACATTTTCCTCTATTGTAAAGATGAACTCTGTTAAACTTATTCTTTCCCTTGCTGCTCATTTTGGATGGAAAATCCATTAGATGGATGTGAAGAGTTCCTTTCTTCATGGAGACCTATCTCAATAAATTTTCATGAAACAACCACCTAGTTTTGTGACAGATTCAACCTTCGTTTGTCAACTCATGAATTCACTTTATGGTTTGAAGCATGCTCCCCGTGCTTGGTATTCTAAGATCGACAGTTTCTTTCTTCAACTCGGTTTCAAATTTTGTGAATATAATCATAGATTTTATGTACTCCATATCAATGGATAAACTTTAATTATTGATCTTCATGTAGATGACCTTCTCATTACTGGTAATAATAATTCTCTCATCCTTATATTGAAGAAATAACATGTTCACTCCTTTGACATGACAGATTGAAGAAATAACATTATTTTTTGGGTCTTTTGTTGAATAAATTATTACCATTGATGTCAAAGGTAAGTAAGTATTCACATATAAATATTCAAATGAAATGTGACTTTAATAAATACAAAATTTGAAGTGGATTAGAAATGAAGTTACGTGAAAGTGGATTAGAAATGAAGTTACGTAAAAGTGGAGCAAAACATGAAAGTGGATTAGAAATGAAGTTACATAAAAGTGGAGTAAACATGAAAATGGATTAAAAAATATGAAAGTGAAAGTGGAGTAAAAGTGGACACGGTATTTTCACATGGTTTTAAAACGCATGGTGGTATTTTACCCATGGTATGTTGAAAAATAAATAAAAAAGGGGGGAATTAATTTTTTATTTAATAAAAGTCGTGTCTTTTCAAATAAACATGACTTTTCATGTAGAACTAATGGTAAAGTATAAAATAAGAAGAGGATTGTGAGAAATAATGTGGGTGGGTGAAAACGTAATATTCTTATGCATATTATTTGAGGAGTGAAAATTGGATATCATTCAAGGAGCGACGTTTAAATATTAGCGAAGATCAGATCTGGTGTTCTAGCAAATAGATTTGGCATTCTAGCAAGCAAAACTTGTAAAGGAGGAACTAGAAGAAGAACCAAGAATATTTGGTGAAGGTAGAGCATAAGCAAAAGGAGCGACCACCCAACAAATCTGACAAAAGGAGAAGTAGCGAGTGCAGAGCAGATCTGGTGAAAGAAGAAGTAACGTGCATAGAGTAGATTTGGTGAAGATAGAAGCAACAATAAGACTAGTGAAAGAAATGCATATGAATAAATTATAAACTTGTAAGTAGGTTGGTTCTTACATTACAAACAACATATGGGATTGGTGTCTCCTATAGGTCGGTACATACAAACAACATATGGGATTGGTGTCTCATGTAGGTTAGTGCCTACAAAAAGAAGAGGGGATTAGTGTCTCTAGTAGGTTGGTGCCTAAAAACATTTGTAACTATAGGTTGGTTCCTACAAATTTATAAAAAGAAGTTTTTGTGGTTTTCTCCCGAAAGGGTTTCCATGTTAAATATTGTGTCTTCTAGTTGTTACATTTATGTGATTTCTTTATTATGGTTTACAAATGTTAAAAATAAAAACATAGTCTTATACTAATTCACCCCCCCTCTTAGTATAAATGTGTGCTCAACAATTGGTATCAGAGTAGCTTCCTTTAGAGTAGTCTAACCACTAGAAGGTAGATATCGGGAGCACACATGGTCGGTCAGGAAGGTTTCTCTACAAACAAGGCTCTGTTGTTTGATAGAACTAACTATGCCTTATGGAGTATAAGGATGTGAACATATCTAATGGCCCTTGGTTATACATCCCCAAAAACTCCACCAAAATATATGATCCAGAAAAAGGCTAGTGAAAATGATGCAAAATCCATGAATGCCATCTTGTGTGGACTGCCAGAATCAAAGTTTTCCAAAGTAATGCATTGGAAATCAGTGAAATAAATTTGGGAAAAACTTCAAAACATCCATGAAGGTGAAGACAAGGTCAAGAAGATTAAGTTACAGACTCATAGAAGATAGTTTGAGAGTCTGAATATGAAAGACAGAGAAAATGTTGTAGCCTCTCTCCTCTGTGTGGACGAAAATGTGACACCATCAGAGGACTTGGTGAAACAACTGCAAAACCAATGATTGTCCCAAAGGTGTTGAGGTCACTTCCCTTAATATTTGATGCCAAAATTTCCTCCATTGAGGAAACAAACAATCTGGATAAATTAAAAATGGATAAATTGCATGGGATCCTCACTGCATATGAAATAAGAACTAAAAAGGAAAAAACATCAAAGAGAGAAGTAGCTTTCATAACCTCAAATAAGATGAAGAACAAATATCAGAAAGGAAGCGATTGTTCCATCTATGAATCAGACACAAAGGAAGAAAATTTTGTGATAAAAATAAAAAAGAGATCTGGAAAATACAAAGGCAAGTTTCCCTTTAAATTCTTTAACTGTGCAAAAGTAGGATATTTTGCTACTAAGTGTCAATGTGCGAAAAATGAAAGTAGTGATAATGAAGAAGACTATAACGTAAAGAGAAAACGTCATCAATACAAAAATATCCTCAAACAAGACAAGCATGAAAATAAGAAGTATTATTATAAGTATAAGAAGAGCCTCTACTCAAAAGGGGTCAGTGACTCATCTAGAAAAAAACAATGAAAGAAACTCCAGTAGTGATAGAGAAGAACCTCTCTTTACGAAAAACACAATAAAGTTTGATGAAGACAAAGAAATAATGGATTCAGAAGAAGAGAAAATAAATGAAATAGAAGGAGAAGTGGATCTTGAAGAATAACTCATGTGTGCCTTAAGAAAAATAAAGAAGCTGAGGAAAAATAATTGTAAACAAAGGAGCAACTGCATAAATATGAAGAAGAGGATCATGATGCAAAATCCAAAATGTCACAAAGCCTTGAAGAATAAAAAAAGATTATCATAAGCCTAAAAGTTCGATTAGAAGAGGAAAGAAGGATAGAAGAAGTGGTGAGAATACAACTGAAGGAAAAGAAAGAAAATTGCAGGAAGCTAGAAGATGAACTTGTTTCCTTAAGAAAGGATTTGGAAAAGTCAACTACTCAGTTGAACAAAATCTTGAAGTTTGAAAAGAGTGTAATGTCTCCTTCCAATTGATCATGACAGAGGATGACTCAATAGCCTATATGAATCCTGTAGGATATACTCAACAAGGGAAAGGGAGTCAAGGAGGTTTATTTGGTGTCACTAGAATGATAAATCTTAAAGTGACATTAAATAAAATAAATAATTATATTTAAATGGAATTGAAGGGAAAATAAAGTGAGTGTTTGATTTGGTTAAAAAGGGGAAAGATATAGAAGGTCCAGAGGAAGGATAAATAGAGGGGTATCCCTTCTCTTTGGCATTATGATTTAATCTTTCGTTTTGGAGTGCTCTTGGAGCCATTGTTTTGTTAGGGTTTAGAAAAAACCTTCTACTACTACAGTCTAGTTTCCGTGGTGAAATATCCACCTTAGCCGGACAAGAGAGGGAGACCATCTAGGACTTCCATTAGATATTCACTTGGGAGTTTTGCATTCATTTGAAGAGATACAGAGGTACGTAGGAGGTTTACAAAACTTTTTGGATGAGGCCTAGCTCATACGTTTTCAGGTGTCAGGAGGGTTTCAGAGAAATTGAAGTTTAGGGCATCCCCACGGGTTGAGTACAGGGTATCCTGCAAGGCACCGTTAGACATATAGCAATTGTCCAACGAGGATATTTGCGATCGGGGTTACAACATGCCATTTGGATCGGGTTCGTATGTTACGGGAGGGACGCTAGTAGAGAAAATACTATCGAAGCAGAGTGTTGTAGGGAGCATCATAGATTGGTATCATTCCAGGTTTTGTTGTATTGTTTCCGTTAGTATATTTGTGCAACTTTTTTGTAGCCATTAGACTTGTGTGTTAAGGATTATTTTGCATATATTATTACATCCATTAGATATCATGGTATTTTTGTAATTGTCATCCATAATAAGATGTCGTGGTTATCTGCTCTATTTTATGTGTAATGGATGCATGCAATGTGTTTGACAATATTCCTATATGAGAAAATTGTTCGTAAGGGGTTAACAACAACATTAATACCAATTTTTGACATATTTACACAAGAATAAATTTTTTTTTTGGATTGAAAACATAATATACCCACATAACCTAGTTGGGGACATTACAAAGAGTGTCAAAACCTTAGATAATATTATCAATTTTCAAAGTTCACCATTTATTAAGATGGTTCTTGGTTATGATAAGAGTTAGATAAGAACCAAAGAGGATCCATAAGTTCCAGGGCCATCAAAGAAAGTAAATGAAGGAAAATCTAAAATCTATGATGATGTACTCAAAAGTTCCATCAGTGATGAAGACAACAAGAAGAAAGAAAATAATGTTCTGCAAAAAGTTGGCATTTCTCCAAACGACAACAAGGACAGATT
This sequence comes from Picea engelmannii, assembly GCA_009831015.1. Classification (NCBI taxonomy): domain Eukaryota; kingdom Viridiplantae; phylum Streptophyta; class Pinopsida; order Pinales; family Pinaceae; genus Picea; species Picea engelmannii. The sequence goes on from WSFP011291655.1 coordinate 29,750, forward strand.
CAAAATATATTTCCCACTAAGGAGACCTCACATGAACTGGTACCAAATTCTTTCTTTGACTATTTATTTTGTTGTAACCATTTATGTCATAAATAAATAGATTGTAGAACACATACAATAAATAATCATGTATGTAACAAAGAATGAATTTTCATGGATTCTCAAACAACACTAAACAAGTAGTGAGAGACATGCCAAATATTGTTAAACCTTCAAACACTCTCTACAAGCAATGTCAACATGGAAAATAGACAAGAACAAGATTTAAATCAAATGAGTACTCAACAATGAAGCCATTGGAACTCATTCATACAGATCTTTGTGGGCCAACAAGAACACAAAGTCTACAAGGTGAAAATTACTTCATGTTGCTCATTAATGATTATTCTAGAATGACACGGGTTATGTTCCTAAAAGACAAATATGAAGCTTTTGAGAAGTTCAAAGCATTAAAATATTTGGTTGGAAATGAAACTAATTTGAAAATCAAGTGTTTGAGATTAGACAAAGGAGGTGAGTTTATCTCAAATGAATTTGAATAATTTTTTGAGACTCATGGGATAAAAAGACATTTCTCATCCACAAGAACTCCACAGAAGAATGGAGTGGTAGAAAGAAAAAATTGAAATGTACAAGATATGGAAAGAACAATGTTGAATGAATCCAAGCTATCAGATAGTTTTGGAGAGAAGTGGTCAAAACACCAAAAAAACAGATAGAGGGAAAATAAGATTCAACAACAAAAAAACACCTTATGAATCATGGAAAGGTAGACCAACAATATTTAAATACTTCAAAGTTTTTAGAAGCAAGTGCTACATAAAGAGAGATGATGAGGATTTGGGAAAATTTGACTCCAGAGCTGATGAAGGTATATTTCTTGGTTATTCATGAAGCAACAAAGATTAAAAATGTTACAATACAACATTACGCAAAATTGTAGAGAGTATCAATGCAAATTTGATGAAGCGGAGAACCAGAAGGTGAAAACACAAGTAAATGTTCAAGAAGATGAGCTAGGTTGCAAAGAAGAAAAAGAAGAATAAGGAGAAGAAAATGAAGAAGAAGAAACACAATTACAAGATACGAAGACACCATATATATTTTTCTAAAAGAATCATTTGGAAAATCTAATTCTTGGTGATAAATATACGAGAGATCAAACTAGAAGAAGACTAGCTGGTGCACCAGAATATGAAAACTTCTCCTTTCTATCTAAAATAGAGCTTATGAATTTTATAGAAGACAACGAATACACGCATTGGATTGATGCTATGGAAGAAGAGATGAGTACAATTAATAAGAATGAAACATGGGAACTTGTTCCGAGGCCGACAAATAAAATTGTAATTGGAACCAAGTGGGTTTTTAGGAACAAGTTGAATGAAGATGGGAAATTAATGAGAAATAAAGCAAGATTGGTTTGTAAAGGTTATTCTCAAGTTGAAGATATTGATTTCAAAGAAACCTTTTCCCCAGTTGCTAGACTAGAAGCTATCATGATGTTTTTTGCATTTGCATGTTTCAAGAACTTCAAAGTCTATCAAATGGATGTCAAGTATGCCTTTCTCAATGGTAACTTATAGGAAGAAGTATACATTGAACAACCAGAATGATTCTTATTGTTAGAAAATAAGGATCGTGTGTGAAAATTGAATAAAGCACTTTATGAGCTAAAAAAATCTCCTAGAGCCTGGTATTCAATACTTGATAAATATATACAATAATAAGGCTTCAAAAGAGGAATTGTTGATATTAATATATACATCAAGACAATAGCATAAAATCAGTTGATTGTTGTGGTTTATGTATATGACATTACTCTTGGAGGCAGTATGAAATAAATGTGCCAAGAGTTTGCAATAGAAATGCAAAAGGAATTTGAGATGTCTATTCTTGGTTAATTGGCATTCTTTTTTGGCTTACAAATTTTTCAATCTGACAAAGGCATATTCATTTCACAAACCAAGTACATCAAGGAAATGTTGAAGAAATTCATAATTGAAGATTGTACACCAGTCAACACACTTATGGTCACATGTTGTAAATTGAGCAAAAATGATGAATCTCCAAAATAAAATCAGACATTGTATAGGTCAATGATTGGAAGCCTACTATATGTGATGACATTAAGGCCATAAATTATGCAAGCAGTAGGATTGGTTGCATGATTTCACGCTGCACCAAATGAAATTCATGTGCAAGAATTAAAGAGGATATTCAATTATCTAAAGGGCACCTTGGACTTTGGATTATGGTACTCAAGATGTGAAGATTTTAGTATAACAACAAATACAAATGTAGATTGGGCATGTAGTGTTGATGATAGAAAAAGTACAAGTGGAGGAGCATTCTTTTTGGGCAACCGTTGTGTGTCTTGTTTGAGTAAGAAATAGTATTCAATCTCTCTATCCATAGTATAATTAGAGTATATTGTAGCAATAACATGTTGCACACAAGTTCTTTGGATGAAGGAAACACTACAATATATCAAGGTAGAATATGATCAACCAATATCAATCATCTGTGACAACATAAGTGCAATGAACATTTCAAAGAATCTTATTATGCACTCAAAGACAAATAATATTCCCATCAAGTACTCAAGTACCACTTCCTAAGAGAAAATGTATCCGAACAAAGTGTCAAGCCAGAATACATTGTTACCAAGGAATAAGTTGCAAATATTTTACCAAACCCATTCCCAGAGAAACATTTGCATATCTTATACATAAGTTGGGAGTGACATCCCTCTCATCTCACTAGTAAAGAAGCACAACTCAGGGGAGCATGCCTTTGTCATTGATGTCAAAGTGGGAGAATTATAGACAGGGGGAAAGTTGCAGATAGGTGGAGGAGAATTACATATAGGGGCAAAGTTGCAGACAAGGGATAATTCTTTCTATTTCTAGAGGATTACATGTTTTTGAGTACAAGGTTTCCATCAATGACAAAGGGGGAGATTGTTGAATAAATTATTTTCATTGATGTCAAAGGTAATTAAGTATTCACATATAAATATTCAAAGGAAATTTTACTTTAATAAATACAAAATTAGAAGTGGATTAGAAATGAAGTTACGTGAAAGTGGATTAGAAATGAAGTTATGTAAAAGTGGAGTAAACATGAAAGTGGATTAAAAAATGTAAAATTGAAAGTGGAGTAAAAGTGAAAATTTTATTTTCATATGGTTTTAAAACCCATGGTGGTATTTTACCCATGGTATGTTGAAAATTAAATTAAAAAATAAAAAAAAGGGAAATTAATTATTTATTTAATAAAAGTCATGTATTTTCAAATGAACATGACTTTTCATGTATAACTAATGGTAAAGTATAAAATGAGAAGAGGATTGTGAGAAATAATTTGTGAGGGTGAAAATGTAATATTCTTATGTATATTATTTGAGGACTGAAAATTGAATATCATTCAACGAGGGATGATTAAATATTAGCGAAGATCAGATCTGGTGTTCTAGCAAATAGATCTGGCATCCTAGAAAGAAAGACTTGTAAAGGTAGATCTAAGGAAGAACTAGAAGAAGAAGAAAGAAGATCTCGTGAATGCAGAGAAAAAGCAGGAGTGACCACCGAGCATATCGGACGAAAGTAGAATTAGCGAGTGTAGAGAAGATCTGGTGAAAGTAGAAGTAATGAGCATAGAGCATATTTGGTGAAGACATAAGCATCAAATAGACTAGTGAAGGAATTGAATATGAATAACTTGTAAATTTGTAAGTAGGTTGGTGCCTACATTGAAAACAATAGAGGGGGTTGGTGTCTCCTGTAGGAGGGGATTAATGTCTCCAGTAGGTTGGTGTCTACAAACATTTGTAACTATAGGTTGGTGCCTACAAATTTAGAAAAGGAAGTTTTTGTGGTTTTCTCCCGAAATGGTTTCCACATTAAATATTGTGTCTTATAGTTGTTACATTTGTGTGATTGCTTCATTATGGTTTATGAATGTTAAAACAAAAAACATATCCTTATACTGATTCACCCCCCCCCTCTTAGTATAAGTGTGTGCTCAACATCTTCAAGTATTACCACTGTGTGATGGTGTTTTCATTTCTCAATATAACTATGTGATGGATCTTTTGACATGTTTTAAGATGGATGATTGTAAGTCATGTGCTACTCCTTTTCAATCTGGAGTAAAGTTTACCAAAACTTGTAAAACACCCATCGTTGATGCTACACTTTATCGACAACTAGTCAACAGTCTTATTTATTTTACTCATAGTTGACATGACATTTCCTTTGTTGTTAGTGTGGTTTCTTGGTTTATACGAGACCCTAAAGAAAGCCACTAGAAACTAGTAAAACAAATTGTCTTCTATATTAAGGGTACCACTCATTCTGGTATCAAGTATTGTCGAAGTTCAAATTCACTAGTTGGCTTCATGGACTATGACTGGGCTCGCGATAATGAAGAACATAAGTCCACTTTTGGTTATGTTTTTTGTTTTAGCATTGGACCGTCGACGTGGTTGTGCAAGAAAAATAAGGTAGTCTCTTTTTCTACTATACAATAAAAATATCATGGCATCATTCAAGCAAGTACTAAAGTAGTATGGATCCACCAAATTTTGGGTGAGCTTGAATTTCCTGTTTAGACCTCAACTACAACATATTGTTATAATAAAAGTTCCATATAGGTTGTTGACAATATTGTTTCCCACAGTAAGATGAAGCATGTTGAGATCCATTCTCAGTATTTGAGATAGTTGGTTCATGAGAAAATTGCCTCTCTTGAATATTGTAGAACATATGATCAAATTGATGATATATTTACCAAACCTTTAGCTAAAGTTACATTTATCAAGCTCTGTATGATGCTTGGTATTCATGAAGCTACAATTATGGGGGGGTGTCATGATGACATAATTGTTGATATTATGGTAGATCTGGGAGGTATTAACCTCTATGTGTAACCTTTGATGAGACTATAATATTTCGGGAAGTAAGAGAAACCCTAAAATGCTGGATAATAACCCTAGAAGACAAGTTGGCTCAAGACCTGTGCTTGGTAGGCAAGGTTTGTACCTTTTCTTAGGTAAGCAAGGCCAGCCGTAGCCATTTCTCTAGGGTGGGTAAACAAGGCCCCACTTATGCTGCTTGGGTAGGCATGGCCCCACCTATCTTATGGCCCACATATAATCTATTTCCTGCTAGTCATGACTTCAAGAAGTAGGATTTTGAAACCACCCCACAAGCCTCGTACCACCTGACTGCCACAAACCTTGAGGATTCTCTTTTTGATAAACAAACCTTCCGTGTCATATGAGAATCCCACCGAACCTTGAGTGTCATAGTCTTGGGCACCAAAAATTTCGTTTCATATGGAACAGGGCACTAGGATTCATAAACTTATTCAATATTTAATATTGAGTTATTAGCCTCCAGAAAGAGAAGTAAGCCCAATCAAGTGAGATAGAGTAGTATAAATAGAGGGCGTTATATCTCATTTGACATTCACTCACTCACAACTGCATAAGAATATTGGTGCGTAAGTTTGGAGAGGGAGTACAACTGAAACTATTGCAACTGAGATTTTGGATTTTGGTTGGACTTGGTCTCTTAGTTATGGTTTGTACTTTCTTCTTGGTTTCTGTTTATTCTTGCATGGTTCACTACCCTTAGAGAAATTTGCGCTAGACTTGGTTGGTTATTGGTCTGCTACCGAAATTATTATGTCTGTTAAGGTTAAGGTGCTCAGGGGTAGCCTTTGTGCCTATGGTTGGGTGACAATATTGCTATATTGTTTATGGAAAAACAAGCACATATATTTTATTTTTAATAGGTTATGGGCCCACACTATATTTAGATAGTCTAACCACTGGAATATAGATTGGGGAGTTATTTTTTAAGCTCATTATAGCACCAGTTACGACTGCATCTAGGTTTTCTAATTATGCAGCTGCAACAAACCCTAACCCTTGTGTTTGGGCACTTATGATGAAGCATTTGACCTAATTCCTTGAAATCCTAGTGCACCCTATCCTAGATCACCTCTTGGTACCCTCAGCTAGCAAAAACATCAGTTTTGAATTTCTAGTCAAATTTTGACTGGTCAAGGTCAAAGGTTGACTTGTCAAAGTCAAAGGTTGACTTATGGTCAAATTGATTCTATGGTCAAAGTTGAAATTTTAGAGTTTCTAGATTGTTCTAATAATTTAATCTAATCTCTTCTTGTCAATATGGTATCTAGTTTCAGATTGGAAGACAAGTTGGACGATGTTACAATACTTCAAAGGTATACACTTGTATATGTTATCCAAGTTATATCATCTAGCAAAACATGAGTGTGTTTGCAAGAAAAGTATTAGATACCTTTTCTGCGTTGTAATATTAGATTCAGTGCATTCAGAGGAACAAGCACACCCTCCATAGCAGTTGAGGCTTTAGGTTCCAAGTTTGATTAAATTGTTAAGCTTCAAATTTGTGTATATCAAGGTTGATAATTGCTACATTACAAATTGTGAAAGAAGTCTTTGAAGGATTTGATTATTTCTAAGTGCAATGAATACTCGACTGCATATGAATACTATTGATATAGATGCTTATTGTACTTGTTCGCAAATTGAACTAACATCTCCTCTAGATAGATATTTCTTGTTTTCTCTTGTTGTTCTTGTTCCAGGCAGGTACCCTTGTGAAATATGTTTGATGAACAATACTTGCGGAAGTTGTCATAGAAGAAGTTTATAAGGATGACACAACTACTAGATAGGAAACAATCAGAACAGATAGAAACAAACTTAAAGAGACTCAGAGGAGTCAGACTTGAAGGAAGTCAGGAATCAAAAGGAAACTAGAACATACTTGTGACACCTTGCAGAAAGCAAAGAGAGATGCAGCAGACAGAAGCATGGACTCTCTCAGATGGAGGGAGTTGATCACATAATTGCAAAAGAAGAGCATGCATATTTATCATTCAGGCACAAAGTCGGGATTATGAGGGAGATAATCCCCAACGATATGATCCATTGAAGAATCAATGAATACCATAAAGTATCTGTCCAACTTCTTCATTGGAAGTAGCAACCCTGATAATAAACACGTGTTCAACTTGACTCTAGAAGAAGTCTTCTTCAAAAGGAAGCCTTGATTATTCTTGGTTGTCCATCTACATTTATGTTCCTATGATTGAAGGTTGAAGCCTTTAGAAAAGAATAGCATGTAATCTATAGAAGATTCAATGTACTCCAACATTGAAGAAAAGCATGAGGAAGAACATGAAGATTACAAGAAAGAAAGAAAAATTCAAAACAACCAATTGAACCAGTTTGAATCTAATAGAAGCAGTCAAGCACAATGAATGGAAGGAAGCTGTGATGAAGAATAATGTATGTAAGAAATTGTGAAAAATACTTGAACATTGATAGATACAAGGAAAGACTAAGGGCTAGAGGGTTCTCCTAGAAGGAGGGAGAAGACTATGATGATAGCTTATTCCAATAACCAAACATACCTCTACCTGATCCATTATATCTCCTGCAGTATCCATGGGTTAGAGTTTACATCAGATGAATGTAAATACTATTCTTCTCAACAAAATAATTGAAGAAGAAACATATGTAGAGAAACCTCAAGGTTTTGAGGTATACTAGAAAGAGACCCTTGTATGGAAATGGAAGAAGAACTTGTATGGATTGAAGAAAACTTGGTGTAGAGCCTCTAATATACTTCCTCCTATGATAGAGGTATATTGAAATGGTTATTCAAAAGTCTGGGATGATGGATTGCAAATTCATGGAAAACTCCCATGATGAAAGATATGAAGAAGTTGAGAGACTCTGATCTAGTAGACCCATGTTTGTATTGACAATTGATTGGCTCATTAATGTATTTGGAGAATAATTAGCCAAATATTTGTTTTGTGGTACGTTTAATTTATGATATACAACTGCATGTATTTATCGATTCATATTGGGAAGGGAGTGCAGATGATAGAAGAAATACTACTTGGATATGTTTTAGTTTGATATTCTCCACGATGTCATGGGATAGTAGGAAAAATAAGTCTGTTGCACTCAACACTATAGAAGTTGAGTATATTGCAGCTTGTGATGCTTTTGTGGAAGCAGTGTGGCTCCATAAGTTGGTTTTTGGAATGTCTTATTAGGTGTTGAATTCAACCGTGAACCCGATGTTCGATGATAGGTCGAAGCACATTGATATCAAGAATTATATTCTCCGTGATAAAGTCCATAGGGAGAAGTGGTTCTCCAGTATATCTCCACAGATGAGAAGATAAAAGATATTTTGGTAAAGCCTCCATCCAAGATGAAAAGTTTGCGTACTTAAGGGACAAGATGGGGCTCATGGAGACGACTTCCTTATTGAAAAATGAAGTGATTAATCCTAGGTTGGGAGGGAGCACTGATATGTTATTGATTTATGGACAATCATTTTCTAGTTCGGAAAATGGTCCAGGTTGGGCAGTCCCTTTCCAGACCAGAAAGTGGTTTGAGATTTCTGAGGGACAGTCATTTTCCAGTTAGGAAAACGTTGTAGATACGATAGTCATTTTCATAATGAAAATGGTATGATAGATTGTTGATGTGTCGTAGACATTGATTCCCCTTGTGGCCAGTGTGGGGGAATGGTCTAGGACAATCATTCTTATTGGAAGTCACTCTGAGTGGTGGTCAAGTAGAATGGTCTTCCTTGCCAGGAATTTAATCTTTCAAAGTTCACAGTTGTGAGAATTTTTGAATAATGGTTCGTTTTCGAGGTTGGTGCAGGACAATCATTTCCATAGGAAATGGTCCAGACAATCATTCCCTAGGGAAGACTCATTCTCTCCAGGTTGCACTGTGATTAGTGCCATAGGAATGGCCTAGTTAGGTGAATGGTTGAGATTCAACAATCAGGGATAGACATTCCCTACGACAGACTCATTCTCTCCAGGTTGCACTATGATTAGTGTCGGAGGAATGGTCCAGGTCAGAAATCAAGGACAATTATTCTTCTATGCTTGGGAAGAATAGTCCAGATAACCCATGGATGATGTTTTACTTTCTGAGGGAATATTATCTTCCATATATCACAGATGTGAGTGGAAGAATGGCCCATATGACTCAGTTTGTATCATGATATTGTTTATGCAGGTTGTTATCAGATGATATGATTGTTTTGGAGACTGTATGTCTCTAGACAGTAGTTGTATGCTACTGTGGTGGATGTGATACATTGGTAGTGACTGTGTGTCATTGGTTAGTAGCAGTGTGATATTAAGAGTGGTTGTGTACCATTGGATAGTAGTTATATAATACTATGGATAAAGAAATTTGTGCTGCTCTATTGGATGGCATTATAGTAGCAATATGCTACTATCTGAGTGCCATGGAGACCGCCACTAGTGTTGGAGTTGATTGCCATATATATGAATAGTCAGTGTGCTGGTGGAAAGACATTCTCTAGGCAGAGAATGGTCCAGACAGAACAAATTGTTGGTGGACAGGTATTCTCTATGTGGAGAATGGTCTAGGTTGATAGTTTGTTAACATATCATGGACTAATATTTTTCTAGGCACAGATTATGGACCGATTAGGAAAATGGTTTAGGACCAATATTTTCTAAGGCATATAGGTAGAGACGTATCTCTATGGTACATATGATCCAATTAGAAAATAGTCATACACTGCCATTCATGTAGGAATGATATCTGTAGCCCATGGCGTAGCTTTCAGCATTTGTTGGGACAATCATTCCTCTAGGCTGTATGTTCGGATTAGAAAAATGGTCCTTGTATCACTCTGTGGAGTGAGTGACTTATTCAACATCATGGCCAATTAATCAAATGGAGTATGGGTTCGAGAGATGATGATGCTATTAGATGATACTAATAATGATGATGTTTCTCATGAGTTGATCTACATGATCATGAGATAGCTTGTGTGGCTATGATGATGCTACCGGTTGAATGGTCTATTTGTGCTCAAGAATATTTCTTTTAATACCTCCCTATCTAGGAGAGAGTGTTGATATAATGGTAGCTGTGGGAGGTATTAACCTCTACGTGTAACCTTTGACAAGACAAGAATATTTCAGGAAGCAAGAGAAACCCTAAAACGTTGGATAATAACCCTAGAAGACAAGTATGATCAAGAGAATATTTAATATTGAGTTATTATACTTCAGAAAGAGAATTCAGCCCAGTCAAGTGAGATATATAAGTATAAATAGAGGGCGCTAGAGCTCATTTGACACTCGCTCACTCACAACTGCATAAGACTAGTGGTGCACAGGTTTGGAGAGGGAGTGCAACTGCAACTGATATTTTGGATTTACGTTGGAATTGGTCTCTTGGTTATGGTTTGGACTTTATTCTTGGTTTCTGGTTATTCTTGCTTGGTGCACTACCCTTGGAGAAAGGTGCGCTAGCCTTGTTTTTCTATTGGTCTGCTACCAAAATTATTTTGTCTGTCAAGGTTGAGGTGCTCGAGGGTGGCCTTTTGTGCCTATGGTTGGGTGACAATATTTATATGTTGTCTATGTAAAAACAATCACATCTCTTTTATTTCTAACAATAATTTCACCTCCTAAATATCTAGAGACATGTGCTTATGGGGGGTGTTGGAACATTAAGAATTGATGGTTCATCACACTTTTCCTGGATTCAGTCGGTTAGACGGTCGACTTACATTTGGATATAGTTGGTTGAGCAATCGACTAGAACGCTACATCAGTCGATGGAGTAGTCGACATGCCTATCGGTTGGATAGTCGACCAACAATCGAAGATAGTCAGGCGGAGAATTGACCAACCCAACAATAAACTACGAGCTGGATGCATGGTTAGTTGGGTCAAGCATTATTTTTCAACTGACTCAATAGTACATATTTGACAAAGTCAACTCTAAAAACTAATGATTATATGTGGACAATATATTCTTTATTTCATGGAAGTTGGTTAGATCTTGAGGCTATAAATAGAAGACCCCTTAGGTCATTATTATCATGTGGATCAAGTGACCGAAGTGATATCATATGGAGATATCAAGGTCCAATATGAATTGTGATGTTAAAATCATAATTTTATTTTTTAAGTTCTGTAACGGTGTCTTTAGACACCACCTTTCTCTTCGAAATTTTTCTTCCATCTTCGATTATTTGCAGAATTTTCTATTTGTTTCATTAAAGGTTTCATTCTTTTACCAACAATCAGAATGGCATTGCAGAATGCAAGAACCAAACATTAGTTGAAATGGGTATATTATTTTGTGGGCCAAAGATTTGCATCCTCTCTTCTAGGATGAATTTATTTAGTGTGTAAACCATTTTCCCAATCGCATGTTTACTTGATTTGTTCTTTAAGTGACTCCAATCGAATGATGGTGTAGAAGAAATACCTCAGTTGGCCACCTTTGTGTGTTTGGAAGTGTTTCCTGGGATCATATTTTCAATGATTGTATAAATAAATTGGATGCAAAGAGTCATGGTTTCCTCATGATGGGATACTCTGAAGAGCCAAAATCCTATCAATTGTTTGACCCTATCAAGCAAAATTCATTATCTAAAGAATTGTATGGTTTGATGAGAAATATTCTAGTGTCAAGTTGTTGAATTCCTCCTATGAATTGTTACAAGATGACCACTTTGATGTTGTTAATAAATCTCGTTATCCTATTTGGATTTTTAGTCCTTCAACTAGACAGTCGAAATCTATTCCTGTTTCGATTGGGCCATCAACCTCCAAGTTGACTAGTTAGTCGATTTCTATTTCGACTAGTCTGTCATCTCCTTCAATTGATTTTTTTTTGACTTATGATTGAACTTATACAATGAACAAAAGTTTACCCCTTTCTTGTCTACCTAGAAGGGTTTCCAAGAAAACTGCAGTTGTTGGTCCTTATGTCAGTGATGTATGTTCATGAAGACAAACTCATAGTCACAAGCAGCATGCCAATGTTGCATTGATGATTCATTTGCTTGGAACCTTTGATCCTCTTACCTACTCAGATACCAAAGGAAAACTTGAATGGGAAAAAGCTATGCAGATAGAAATGGATTATTTGTTAATGAATCACACTTGGAATTTATATCCTCAACCTCAAGGGAAGAATATTGTGAAGTGCCGATGGGTCTACAAGACCAAATTTACCTCTTAAGGTGTTGTTGAGAGTCATACATATTTCCTAGTTGTGAAGGTCTTTTTTCCAACAAGAAGGCATCGACTACACTAAAATCTTTTCCCATGTTGTGAAGATGAACTATATTCCACTGATTCTTTCACTCGCTTCTCATTTTGGATGGAATATCCACCAAATGGATGTGAATATTTATTTTCTTCATGGTGATCTATCTGAAGAATTTTTCATGGAACAACCTCCTAATTTTGTGTTAGATTCTAACCTAGTTTGTCGACTTCAGAAGTATCTTTTTGGTTCGAAGAAAGATCCCAAAGCTTGGTATGCTAAGATTGACAATTTCTTTCTTCGACTTGGATTCAAACATCGTGAATATGATTAGAGTTTATATCTAATCCATACTCATGGAAACACCTTGACTATTGTTGTATATGTTGATGACCTTATCATAACTAGCAATAACAATGATCTCATTCTTAGATTGAAGAAACAACTTGTTGACTCCTTTGACATGATAGATCTTGGCATTCTACATTATTTTTTGGGTCTTCAAGTATTACCATTGTCTGATGGTTTTTTCATTTCTCAATATAAATATGTAATGGATCTCTTGACACATTTTAATATGATGCTTTTATACTTTTGGATGTAAACTGTGTGTGGAGTTTTTGAAACATCCAACGTTTCGAGTGGACACTACACCCATCATCAAGGAATGTTGAAGAAACAATGTATGAAAAACGTGTTGAGGGAAGGGCTTATAAAGGTAAAATTAAGGAGAACGTTTGAGAGAAGTGGAAAATTTTTAGATGTTGTAAATGGAAAATTAGTCATTGTAGATTAAATATTATTAAATAAAGTATAAAGAGATAAATCATTAATAATTTAAGCCAAAAACATGATTAATTAAAGGAGGGGAGAGAAGTGTTGATTGCAAGATTTAGTTGGAATTTAATTAATTGAAAAATTTCACTTAATATTAATGACATGGTAAAAGATGAATATTATCCAACGCTTATAGGGACAAAAATTAACCTTATAGAGAAAAATTATTAAATAAAGACTAGAGAGATAAATAATTATTATCCCTTCCCTCAACACCCTTTTCATACCTTATTGCTTCAACAGTCCCCAATGGTGGGTGGAGTGTCCAGTGGAGGTTATTAACTCCGGTAATGGAACCACATTGCATGGATCACGACACATTCCCCATTGTTCCTTTCCCCTTTCCCTTTCTAGCTTCCCACCCCATGCACATTGCTCGACCCATCTATACTAACCACTTAAGACATAACAACCAAACTGGAATAAACCTTAGGCAAGGATTTCACTTGTACCCTCCTTTGCTCTCACTCAACTAAAATAAGGATTCCTGACTCATTTGGCTTGCATAGAGATGCCAAACAAGGAACCAAACAATGGTAACCAGGTGCCTTCCACCTTTCCATCCTTGATACAAACTCATGGAAAGTGGAAGGCCTAAAGAGACCTTTGTGCTAACCCACAACTTCCCACTCCAACAATGCCAAGGAAGCCTCCATTCTACGCTCACTCTAAACTCCTTTCCCTCTCGAATTTCATAAATAAATAAGATATTGACGTCTTGTCTCACCATGATTTCAGAAGCCTTCCCACCTCCTTCCATTATCAAATGAAACTTTCATTGTTCAACCTTACTGACAACCTTCGAAACTTCTCTCTGCACCATGATTATGCCTCTCCTATCATTGTACATCATATATCTCATGAACCTTCTACATATGATCACATCAATTGGGAATAATGGTACTGTACCCCCCTCTGCACAGACCAGAGCTTGCACATTACACCCTTGTCCTTCTATCCATTGTTGCACTAGCTAGTCTCCATGCAACTTGGTGGCGACCTGACTTGCCACTTATACAACCAAGGTCCCATCATTTGACACCCGCTTTGAAATAGTAGAATATTTTATTTCTATTAAGACATTAAGGTTGTTCACTAAACTAAAAACACTAATAATGTTATTGAAATGATAATAATAATTTATATAATAATATAAATGATGTGAGTTTATCCTAATAAATATTATTATAACTTAAATGGTATATAAAACTATTACATAAATTTATTATTTATAATTTATATTATTTTCCCCTAACTTCCTATTATACATATCCTCAATCTTAATCTAAAATTGAATTATAATATTTAAATAAATAATTTATTTTTTTAATCACATTTTTAAATTAATAATGTAAAATTGAATTATAATATTTAAATAAATATTTTATTTTTTTAAATCACATTATTATATTAACAATTCTATTGACTTGTGTTTGCCTCTTTATAGTGATCGCTTGGCCAATCTCAATCGTATCATAAACATGAATTATAATATTCTTTTAAGCGAATTGTTTTTACTTTCCAAAATCATATTACTAGACTAATAATTATATTTGACCATATCATAATCGTACTTTTACTTTTCAAAATAATTATAGTCACCATATCACCCAATCAACGGTACAATTTAGAACAAAGTCCGGACTGTACTCGACAACACAGTTGAAGACAAACAAAAGTCAAGTCAAACAACCAGTTGGTCCTGCAAATTTGAACCTTTGAATTTCAAAATTAAAAGTAAAGAGGTGCAATCCTGTGATGGAATTGTGATAGCTTCTGTAAACCTACCATGTTTAAAAAAATCAAGTTTGATGTTGCAAACCCAGACAAGAATGAATACATTGTTTCAGTACAAAGTCTTTTGAAGATGGTGACTAAAAACTAGCTAGAAAGAGATCAACTCTAAGAACTTCTAAGAACTTCTTTTTCACTATATAACAAAGCTTAAGAATAAACCAAGTTGATTGTGTACATTAACCAAGTTGTTTGTGTGTATTGTGATTTTTTTTTATGGTTTTAGTCTAAAATTCGGTTAGAAATTTAGAAAAATAATTGGAATTAAAAGATTGAAATTGTATATAATAAACTGATGTTTTTAAAACACCAAATAAATTATACATTCAAAAACACAATTTAAACAATATAAAAATGTTATTTCAACAATAACAAAAATGCCATCAACACTAAATAAATATCCCAACATCTTAAAAAAAATGATGCAACCATATTAAACTCCATTCCTATAAACCCTTGTAGCATTGCTTCTTGATAATTTTTCCACACACCATCAAAAGGAATTGATTTGAATGGTTGGTCGGTGCAATAGTGAAGCTCAGATCGAGGGTACAAGCCCCTTGAACTGACCCAGTGCATTTCCAGCAGACTAAACCCAACGACAAAAAAAATATTAAACTTAACAGGAAATAGTGCTCGATTTCATGGGGATCTCACATAGTCAACAAGTCCTTGTCTCAGAGATGAGACATTCAAAATACAATAACAAGAAATACAAAGAAACTATTCTTAAAAGTACTAAATGGGTATAGGCTTATTTTAACATCAAGCCACTGGTATTTACTGCATGTTCAACACAATAACACTGATATCCACTGACTGATGTAATTTGATAGGTAAATGGTTTATTATAAGGTAAATTGTTTGTATTTCATGGTTAATATTTTTTTAAGTAAATTTTAAAAAATTACAGATCATGAAATTCCTACCTACTAACATCCAAAATCATCAAATTTAATAGACTATTTAGTTTAGACTATTTAGTTTTGAAATTCCTACCTACTAACACCCAATTAGTAAAAAAAAAATGACTTTCCAACATGTGAACTATGGATAATCATAACTTATTTCAAGCATATAGACTGAGTATTTGACCTGATAAAATTCCACTCAGTGCAAAATTTTTGAAAGAATTTATTTTAATTTTATTTAACAAATTCATTTTCTCTCTCACAAATTTATATAATGATGAATTTTTTTTTTAATTTATAAATAATTTTGTTTTTACATCACATTATAAAATCTTATAAAGAATGCTTTAGACATATAAGTTTTGATTATTGAAATTATAGCATGGATTTGTTAGAATAATCTGATTTTTTCAGTTTAATAATCTGAAATGAAAAGAGACATTTATTATACTAATAAATTATTGTAAATATAAAGATTCTAACATAAAACTACGCTCTTTACAATTTAATAGATTCTAACATGAAACTACGCTGATTACAAATAAAAAGAATTGAAATTGCTGAACATTATAATCAAATTAGTAAAAGGGTATCCGAGATCTACCAGGGCATTTGTCAGGCTGCGATGTGCCATCGGGACAATAGCAAAGAAATGCTGTCGATTTGTTATAACCACAACTCCCGTTACTCATCAAACAAGCGCCACAGTTTTCATCTCTGTACGGATCGACCTGCCATATCATTTCGAAACCCTTCCTCAGGAAAGTTTCATTATTAATGCTTTGATTGGACTGCAGAGCCTCTTTCTGAATGGGTAGCCGAAGATGCGTTTTGCAGAAAAATGTCCCACCACTTAAGTCTATTTCTGGACTGAAACTGTAGTACCAAACATTGCCACATAAACTCAACTCAAGTATCTTCACTGTATAATTCTTCTCAGAGTATTTACTTTCATGGCAGTCCCTCCAAAACGTCAGATTGGTGTATCCATGGGCCATTTCAAAATAATTAGAGCCATACCACCACGATTGAGTGTAATTATCTAAAAGTTTGCATTTATCCAACTGGAAATTGTCGATTGCAATCATGATGCTATGATTAATGCTATTATTCCCCAAGATATAGGGCTCCAATATCCGATATTCATTTCCACTGATATTAAGCAGAGGATGGCGACCCATTCGATCACAGCCAAGCTCAAAATCACGGTCACCACAGCCGCTGTGTCTTCTCCCAAATGGATAGCTGAAACGGAAGTTGCCGCATCTATTAACAGAACTACAACTCTCCCATTTATTGAAGAAACATGATATTGAGGAGGAGCTGAGGAGGAGGAGCAGGATACGAAGGAAAGGAGTCGAAGGCATTGCATTGAAGTGGGACGAGCAATTCTTCTCCTTATCTGCTCGATTTATGGTTTTTATAAATATCACCGAACGAGAAAATCTCAACCAAACTTGATAAGATAAGAACCGTCTAATCTGCTGGATGTATGTTTTTTATGAGTATAAATTCAGTACATTAAGAGTTTAAATGGATCTGTTTACTACGTGATTATCTTACTGCAATAAAAAGGGGTTGTGCAATCACATATGCATTGAAAATGGGAGAGAGTGGGCGTGACGAAAACGGCACAGCGGAAAGACTACGAAGTCAACAGGCCAATTGCATTGAGAATGTATTCAGATTTTATTTTATTGACAGACACGAAATTCGGCTGTTGCTTTTGCTGTGGATAGAATACACTCAAATTCCACACGCCGCTTGCATCCCTCCACTTAAAATTGTGGAGCGACTTTGACTTGAAGTCTACGACAGGGACCTGTGAACAGACTTCTTAATCATGGTTCTTTTGA
>ML836194.1:45329-61128 GCA_009831015.1 Picea engelmannii
TCCTCAGGAAATATCTGTCTCTGTGTTTCTCATATGTGTGACTGATGCTGAATATGCCATTGTTTATTCCCCTGCATTATTGTGATCATCATTTAGTGTCTCGGCAAAGATTTTAAAAGAAGCATAATTTTTTAAGCACGGTAACAACTGATTCACCCCCCCCCCTCTCAGTTGTCCAACACATGCCAATGATAACAAACATTGGACTACCCAAGAGAAATTTAATGATGAACTGTATGAATCTGACTGAGCCGGAGTTGTAACACAACTAGTATTAATTGCACAAAGTTTGGGGAAAATTGAAAATATAACAACTCGGTTAAGGCATAATCGACACTACACTATTTGCAAAGCTCGTAAAACATGAACGTCATGCATGTACAAGATCTGGGTAATTCCACTGCGAACTGTAAATTTCATGTTATCAAGTATGTATTTTAAAAGGTTTGAAATTATTTTTATCTACAACAAAGTAGAAGATGGAGTAACTTTGTATTGTGTAACAATGTGCACAGTTGAAGGAGGTGTCTTGGATGCAGACCAGAAAAAAAAAGAATCAGGAAGCTCTTGGGCCTTCCCCAGTTCCAGGATCAAATTCTTTTAATATTATCGATATGAATAGCCATGATGGGATGGAGAATTATGCAAGATACTACGATATATACGACATGTTATAGAACGAAAATTATATGTTTGATGATGAAGACATCGAAAAATACAGAAATATCAGAAGAAGCGCCATCCATACTATAGTTGCTCGCCCAACGCTTTTTTCCTGCAATGATGTTGCAAGATGGTTTTCCGCTCCCCTATAGATAGAGACAACAATGATAATCAATGCTTCTAGCATTTTGATCACATCTCTCAAGTTTGAGGATATTAGGATTCAGTACAAATCCTCAGAGCCCACGGTGTCGCTAGACAAATTATTTATAGATGAATTCAGAATGGATCATAAGGATTTCAAAACTTCAATGGAGGATTGGTTTGTAGATGAAGAATGGCCAGTGTAAAAGGGAGAAAGGTATATTCCCACATAGTACCTAAAGGACTCGGAAAAAATACTCAATGTCATGATATGTAGGTTATAGGATGAGGAGACAAGCACCCATTTCAGGATGGAATGGTTTCTGATGGCATACACAGTGGCCAAGACTAAGAAAGATTTCAAATGGGCCAACATCTTATCCTTCAGTATCACGACTTGAACTCGGGAGGCTCAAGGTATGAAAAAACTCATCTTTTACATGACAACTTACCTCATAGATGCAATTTGTGTAGCGCACAAGTTTCCTGCTTTCAATTGGGCTAGGAATCCAATCCACCCCCCAATTCATGTGTATCGCTCTCAGTTGTGGGAGGTGAACTGTAAATACCACATGTATGATATATGTGATTACTTCATAGATCCTTTACACAAAGCCATTTTTGGGTTTCATCCACACCAAATATCCACATAAGGTATCAAAACTTTATAGGGGATAGGAGATTGGTACATGAAGAAATACTACACCTGTGTCAGGATATTTAGAGCCACAAGGCGACCTCTCCTATTGCCCAAATATGTACACGATAAGTTGTCAAACAAAGAAGTTGCATATCAAACAGTAGAAAAGGGGGTCCTTTATGTGCTTGTCTGAATTATTGTGTGCTTAATTATCTATGTTTGATATGGGTTTATTTATTGTATGATGTTGCATATGATCAATTGTCGTTATTCTGTATAATTTTGTTTGCACATGTAAAGCATGATGTTGGTATTCAGTATTTTTTGTCGCACATGCAGAGTATGACAATTATTAAGTATTCATGTTAGTTAATTTTTTAATAATGGTCACAAGTTTCTGAGGTGGGGATAGAATTGTCGTGCGCGTAGGGAAATAATTATTTTGTGCAAGAGGTCGAATTCCCTATGCACGCAGGGAAGCAAATCCACATGCACAAGAAGAAATGAATCTGTGTGTAGCACCAGAATGGTTGTGCACGTAGTGGTAATCATGTGTTCAGAGTGGTTACACGCGTAGTAATACTTGTGTGCATTGAATGATTGTGCACGTGGTTGTATTATGTGTTAATTTTGTTGTTATAACTAGTGTCTGAAGAGGAAAATTAGTGTGGCGTGATCCATCTTGAGATCGTGCGTATTACCTCACGTGTTTCTACGTAGATTAACATTATAGTGTAAAATATGTGCACTATATTTTGGAGTGGCATTTCTCAACAGTAAGTTGGGGATGTTACAAAGTGGTATCAAAAAAAATTGTTAGTGCTGGTAACGGGGGGTGTTACAGATTAGTATCGGAGCTCTAGCTTCAACATTGAGCCTACATGGGTCGAGTATTCACTTAAGGTAAAAATTTGGACTGGTAAGTGGCCGAGTTTTGAATTATGGCATGACTATGGTGTGCATAAAATAAGAATGAGCAAGTGTGCGCACTAAATTTTGACATTGCGGGGTGTGGCACTGGAAATGCACAGAAAAAAATGGTGCACGAGTGTGCGCACTAAAATTTGGGGTTGTGCGAAGCAAAACTTGTGGTGCATGCATATTATTGATACGCAGTTTATATGTTAAATATTGACATCATGCATTGGTACATGTTGGATACCAGTGCGCACACGGGCTTCAGAAGGAAGAAAAAGAGTAAAAGGGTATTTGGGTGAATCCAAATGACCATACTTTATTGTGCAAGGGAGCAGTTGATGGGAAAGTTTTGGACAGAGGAGTCAAATTATTTACCCAAAAATTTCAATTGGGATATTAAAATCATCCAACAAATCATAAGGAAGGATTTTGACATAATTGTGTAGATGTTTCATGTCACATACCCACTACCTCAATCGAATTTTTCTGGTCTTCTGCTAAATCAGAACCCCCGAATTACCTATGGAGGCCTAGAGCAAGCTAGCTCTTTCTCTCTCTCCATTCCCATGTGATTGTGGGTCATGATCACAGTTCAAATAAACGTAGTGCCTCTTTGTATTTCGCGCCTCGGAGCTACAGTGATGTCGTATCATTCGACTTTGAAACCGCTGAACCCCGACAGGGCTAGCGAGCGGCCAATAGGGGAAAATCACTACAGGGTTAGCAGATGGCCAATAGGAACAAATCCCATCAGGGTTGGAGAACAACCAATGAGAACAGGCCCCGTCACACGACTGAGTGGAGTACAGGTGGCAGAGGGGAAATGCGACACGGTAGTCAATAGGACAGGAGGGGGCCCTATTTCACACGCCACACTATTTCGGACCCCCCCCCTCATTAAAGGCAGAATGGCAAGGGGGGTCCAGAATTCACCTTAGCACCGTTGATCAAGGTGAATTAATCTCAACCGCTCGAGAGTTGCACGTCTGATTCCAGACCCCCCCCCCCACCGCTAAAGGTAGAACAACAAGGGGGCTCTGGAATGAAACCTCAGCCATAGCTCTAGGCGAGTGGACCCTAGCCATCCAGATCTGCTCGTTGCTTATCTTAAGGCGTCTTCGCGCCCCAGCTTAAAGTTGACATCTCTTCCTCTCATCTGACGGTCATGATAGACCCTGAGATCCTCTGAAAGAATCTTGTCCCTTCATCGGGATTTATCATCACGAGAGTTCGAACTCTCGATCACGGGACTCCTGAATTCTCAATTTCCGGTCTCCCGATGCGGTTAATCTCTCCACACATGGCCTCTATAAATCGGACAGTTCAGGTCTGTCCCGGGATTTCCACCATGGAAAATATCGATCTCTCGTCACCAGGACTCTCGATCCCACGATTCCCGATTTCCCGAAATGGGTAATCTTACGGCACGTGGCCTCCGTCATTCGAACGGCTCAGATCTATTCCGGGGTTTTCACCATGGAAAATCCCGAACTCTTGTCATTAGGATTCCCGATTCTGCGATTCCCGATTTCCTGAAATGGGTAATCTTATGACACGTGGCCTCCGTCATTCGGATGGCTCAGATCTATTCCGGGGTTTTCACCATGGAAAATCCTGAACTCTCGTCATTAGGATTCCCGATTCTGTGATTCTCGATTTCCCAAAATGGGTAATATTACGACACGTGGCCTCCGTCATTCAGATGGCTCAGATCTATTCTGGGGTTTTCACCATGGAAAATCCCGAACTCTCGTCATCAGGATTCCCGATTTCACGATTCCCGATTTCCCGAAATGGGTAATATTACGACACGTGGCCTCCGTCATTTGGACGGTTTAGATCTATTCCATGGTTTTCTCCCCTATACACTGGGGTCTTAACCCTCGAGTAACTCCTGACAGATCCAACGCCTGTCGGGTTTTCCAGCCGAGATCTGACGGCTCAGATTGGTTCCTACCCGTGCATTCTTCCATGATTCCCTGGACATGGAAAACAAATCAATGGTCCAGATACTCCCATGGACCTTGGAGGTCTACGATCCTGAATTCTTCGCTGCCCACGAAGACATAGAAACAAAGGGGTAAGGCATTTAACACCTTACTTTCTCCTACCAATCTAATGGTCAGGTGTGACCGCAGATTTCTCGACAGAATCTCATCCGTTGATTCAATACTTCATCCCTATGTTTCCATCTCAGGTTTTGAAGAGGATCGTTCCTCCTCGTGCAGGGTTACTAAGGCCTTACGCCTTCACATTCGCTCTCCCGGTTCTTGATGGGCTTTTCAAGGAGGGTATCTCTATGGGGAGGTTCTTACCCGGGGTACTATATGAGGCATATAAGGGTACCTTTCTCCCATGAATCCGCCATGCGGTCTGAATTAGGTCAGTAATCATATAAATAGCAATTTATGAAGACATAAGCCATACGTAGTCTTTCCATTATAGACATGCATCTACCAGTATTGATCAAAACACCATATAGACATTCTTACAATGAAATCATTCATAGTTCACAACTTATGGGCATAATTATCAGAATAAACATATATATATATCAATATGCCAAAGGAAAAACACTTATCATAAAGTAACACCAGAAGTTGTGCAACTGCTAAGAGGGGTGCTCGTTTGGGGTGCTCGTTTCCACAAAACCGTAGGCTCAGCGACTCCCATCGGATTTACCACTAGCCACCCCCAAGCTAAGACCACGATGTTGTGAGACTGCGTCTCTGTTTTTCGGTGACCAGGAGTGAAGGTTAATCTCCTTCCTCTCTGCTATCACTCACTCTGTGTATTTCCAGAGTTCTCTTCTTCCCCTCGCGTCTACCCCCAATCGCTTCTACCCCACGCCTTATCCTCTTGCGAGGTTGCATGTGGCACGATTTCCCTCGCACTAGTCAGTCATGATGGCTCTATGGATGGGCAGTTCACCTCCCCATCCCTCATTAATTCCTGAGGAGCCATCAATCCTGCCAGCCTGCGAGACATTTAATTCGGGGCCAGCGAGTCACTTTTGGTTCTCCGGGCCAGTGAAGTCCAAATACAGTATTAATTCTCGGTGGAAGTTAACGCCACCTTTCCAGGTGCCTTCCACCGCCATCGTGGTCTCTTTTTCAGCACATCCCCTCTCAGCAGTCCTGCAATATAGATTCATAATATTATTCACATAATACATATTCACATTTTTTAGTTTTCCACAGTTCTTGGCCAGTCCAGTTATTTTTACAAACTGGGGGAAACAGGGTGTTACGTTTCATGAAGTTGTTGCATGAATTCGTCTAACAAATATTATTGACCACACATTTTGCATAATTAACAGCTACTATATCAGAACATAATCATTGCAGAGAGACAAAAGCATGGAAGATGCGCAGAGAGCTTACAAGCATGATGATGAATTTGATGGTTTGTATATTGGTATCGGTATTGATAGTACAGAATCCAATGAGCATAGAGAAGGCAAGGAGGAGTGTATAAACTTGGTAGAAACCATAAAGGGACTGCAAAAAGATGTCCAAAGCTACAAAGTTAATAATGAGAGGCTTATGAAAGCTAAGGAGAAGCAAGATGGCTTCAATATCAATTTGATGCAAAGCTTGGACAAAACAAAAAAAAAAGAAATGGATAAGAAGATAGATTCAAGCAAGTCAAGGAGTCACGGGTCTCATGGTAAAAGAAGAGAAACAAGAAGTGCTTATAGGAATCATCACCACTCACCAAAACATTCATTTAGGAAAGCATGCAGTAGATCAAGCCCATCTCCTGTAAAAAAACATAAGAGAAGGACTGGGGTGGACGAGCTACAAGGGAAAATGAATAAGATCAAGCCTTCTAACTTTGATGGTGAGCATAAGAAGGATGAAGATGTGGAGATCTGGTTGTTGGGCATGAGGAAGTACTTCCAACTGCATAATTACTCTGTGTAGGAAGAAGGGATAATTTCCATCTATCAGCTAAAGGGAAAAGAATCAATGTGGTGAGATCAGTTTGTGTAAGTGAAACACATTTATGAGAAGAAGGTTACTTGGAGAGAGTTTAAAAGATATTTTCAAAATAAATACTTAACCAAGTGATATTATAAAAAGAAAATGAAGGAGTTATTTGAACTCAAGCTTGGGAGTATGACAATAGATGAGTATGAAAGAATATTCTTAGAGCTACTGAAATATGTTGCATTCATGAAGGATGAGCAAGTTAAAATTCAGAGGTACCTAAGTGGGATGCCATCATTTATCAGTGACAATATACAATATGATGACCCCAAGACATTGGGGGAAACCATAAGGTGAGATAAATGTCTCTATGATCAGCAAAGTGGAATACCAACTTTCCAAAAGGCTCGGGAAGACAAGAAGAAAAGAAAGATGGAACAAAGGAAGAAGGGGACTAAGCCACAATTTTTTATAAATACTTCTCAAGGATAGCCAACTCCCAAGGAGCCCAGAATGACTAAGACAATGGGGAAAATACTAAGGCAGCCACCTATTCAATGTTGGGGTTGTGTGGGAGACCACATGTATAGATATTTCCTTCATAGAGGTGAAATAGTGAGGACTATTCACAATGTACAACAAGCTGCAATAGTTGAATACATGGGCAGAAATGTACCAAGGATCTATGCAACCCTGGATAACAAGAAAGTTAAGTTTCAGTCGCACATGATTGAAGTGGAAGGTAAGATTAATGACCAACCCATTGCTATTTTAATTGATTCATGAGCTAGTCGTAGTTATCTAGATCCTAAGATGGTGGAAAGATTCCAATTGCCAAGAAGCAAGCTTGGAAAACCTAGGTTGGTGCAGTTAGCTATGGGGGCAAAAAATAAAATTAATGAGGTGGTTAAGGCATGTCCAATGGATATGAATGGGATGAACACAAAATTTGATTTGAATATCATACATTTGGGCTCTTATGATTCCCGCATTGGTATGGATTGGTTGGACCAGCATCATGTTGTTCTAGACTGTTACAATAAGGCATTTACTTGTTTGGATGAGGAAGGAAACTTAAGAGTAGTTCAAGGCATTCCAAGATTTTTAACTATAATAGAAGTTTCAACCTTGCAATTGAAAAAAAGCTACAGGAAAGGATGTCAAGTATTTGCAGTGCACATGGAGAATGAACCTAAGGATAAAGTGTCAAATGTTGAAGACGCGGTACTAAAATAATTTGAAGATGTCTTTAAAGAAATATCAGGGTTTCCACCGAAAAGAGATATTGATTTCTCTCTAAATTTGATGCCTAGAGAAGCCCCTGTATCCAAGACTCCTTATAGGATGAGTACACTAGAGCTGAAGGAATTGCATATGCAACTTGAAGAGATTCTAAAGAAGGGGTATATATGCCCAAGTGTGTCACCTTGGGGTGCCCCGATATTGTTTGTGAAGAATAAGGATGGTACGTTGAGGCTTTGCATTAACTTCAAGTACTTGAACAAAGTAACAGTAAAGAACAAGTATCATTTACCAAGGATAGATGACCTCTTTGACAAGTTGAGGGAAGCACAAATATTTTTGAATATTGATCTCAGATCTGGATATCACTAAGTGAGAATTAAAAAAGAAAACATCAACAAGACTGCCTTCGGAACGAGGTGGATCTGGAAGGTGATTTTCAAGTGCGATCGGTTTGCATATTGGATCGGAAAATCAAACAACTCTGGAATCGATCCATGGGGCTAGTAAAGGTCCTCGGGACCTGGTACGGTCCTGAGGATGAAACTTGGGAGTGCGAGGATGATATGCGAATAGAGTACCTGCATGTTTTTCAAGACTTTTGAAGTTTTTGTATGTACATGTGTATATAATGCACTAAGGACAATGCATAAATAAGGGGGAGGGGAATGTAATACCCCTAATCTGAACCCCAATTGTAAATAAAAATGTAAATGTACATATAGGTTGGTGAATCATTGGCACCAATTTTTGGTTCAGTTTTGCATGCACGTGAGTAAGTGCAAGTGGATTATGCATCAAGGGAAGGGTGTGCACATTCCATAGTGTTGTGTGCACCTGAGTAAGTGCGCGAGGATTACCTTGAAGTGCGCATCGGAGCAAGTTATACATACATAGATATGTGTGTGTGTGTGTGTGTATTTTGTAGATTTTAACATTGTACAATATTTTATTGCAAATAGATTTTCAATAAAAGAATAGAAAAGATACAATGGAAAATGCACACATTAGATAGATATTTTTCCCCTCGAAACCCAAATCGGGAAAATCATCATATTTTTTATTCATTCAGAACATACATTCTTTACAATAAAATATGCATATAGGATCTAGTGGCATCCAAAACCCTAATCTAATGACCTGGATTAGTCAACAACCTTAATTCCTTAACCAGAAATAGAAAACCATCGGCGAAAAACCATGTCCCGAAAAATTGTCCATAAATGGACACAAAAACCGAGGATCGCATGGACACGAAAAAATGAGGGAAAAAAAATTTGAGGGCTCGGACCCTGAACCCCCATACAAGGGGGATCATGTCCCCTTGCAACCCCCTGACGAGGGGCCTAGTAGACCCCCCTTTTACCCCCTTGCGCACTTGGCGATACGTAGACCATACTTCTAGTCGTGCAAATAATATAACACATATCAAAAATTCTCCCACTTATTGTTTTCTTTGCATATAGGGGTTACAGGGTTACATAGTCAACAATCTAGGGCAGCAATGTCCATATATCCTCTACACCAAGAGAACTTCTTAGTGTTCACATATTTTGTTAATGAATCTGCAACATTCTTCAAAGTGTCCACCTTCTTTTCTTCAACCATGTCTCTCACAAAGTGATAATGAACATCAATATGCTTCAGTGGGAGAATATAACACATAATACCTCTAATATAATACCTCTAAGAGAATATAATACCTTTAGTCATGCAAATAATATAACACATATACAACATATTTGAGGTCGTAGAACCTGTGTGGTTATTGGGATGGTGAGCCAGGATGAAAAAGGTTAGTGCGCATATCCTTGTAAAATGTAATCATACTCAAATTATTAATAAAATCACATCGTTGCACATAGACCAATGAGACGAAAAGAGATGGAGGGATAAACTCCATTGAAAGGGGAAAAGGGGGCTAATATTTTACGAGAGGGGCTAAGCCAATGGGGCTTAATTCCAAGGGAATATTTTATTAATATTTTCTAAAAGTATAATTTATGAATATTTATTTATCCTAAGTTCTCGAGGGATGGGAACGAGTCACCAAGTGGCTAAAGATAATTCTAAAGGTGACAAGTGTCCAGTTATGACAATGCAAATATATGGTTAAACCTTAGTGTATTTTGGGGAATTTCACTCAGTTTCTTCATAGGTCAGAACATTTGAACGAGGAACAACCATTAACTTATCTGCAAAGAAAATCTTGGAAACGGATTTCTGTCTAGTAACCAAAGTTTTTGTTGTCAAAGAGGTGGGTTTTCAAGCCCGTGAGCATTCTCTACATGTGAGATATTTGTTGTCAAAGAGGTGGGGTTTCAAGCCCGTTAGCATTCTCTCCAAGTGAGAGATTTTTTGTTGAAGAGGCAGGTTGTTAGGCCCATGAGAATTCTCTTCAGGTGATAGATTTGTTGTCGAAGAGGTGGGTTGTCAGGCCCGTGAGCATTCTCCCCAGGTGAGATATTTTCTAGGAATTGTTCCCTGGTGCATTGGGAATTAGTTACAGGGCTTTGAGACTTCCTGTCTGGCTTGTTGTTGAAGCCCTAGAAGGGAAGTGGGGGCACTAAGGGATAGTTGAGCAGAGAAGGGGCACACTTCTTGGGGTGGGACATGCATGTGGGGAATGAGAGACTGTAGGCTAGCTGCAGTAGTTTGTCACCTTGGACTAAGCAATTTTATTGATTATCAAACCTTAGCTTTGCATTAGGAATCATTTTTCCCTGGTGGAGTTTAAGCCCCATCTCAGAGGTGACCTGTTGCTGAAAGCTTATGAGCAACAAATTCTATGGTTGGCAGGAACGTTTGAGCTCTGCACGCAATTGGTGACTCTTTATAAAAGATAAGTGTCCTTTATGTGCTTGTCTGAATTATTGTGTGCTTAATTATCTATGTCTGATGTGGGTTTATTTTCTGTATGATGTTGCATATGATCAATTGTCATTATTTTGTATAATGTTGTTTGCACATGTAAAGCATGATGGTGTTATTCAGTATTTGTTGTCGCACATGCAGAGTATGACAGTTATTAAGTATTCTTGTTAGTTAATTTTGTAATAATGGTCATGAGTTTCTGAGGTGAGGCTAGAATTATCGTGCACGCAAAGGGATAATTCGTCCATGCAAGAGGCTGGATTCATTGTGCATGCAAGGAAGCAGATATGCATGCACAAGGATAATTGAATCTATGTGTGGCACCAGAATGGTTGTGCATGCAATAGTAATCATGTGTTCATAGTGATTACACGCACGGTAATACTTGTGTGCATTGAATGATTGCGTGTGCAGTTGTATTATGTGTTAATTTTGTTGTCATAACCAGTGTCCGAAGAGGAAAATTTGTGTGGAACGATCCAACTTGAGATCATTCGCATTACCTGACGTGTTTCTGTGCATATTAACATTATAGTGTAGAATATGCGCACTAGATTTTTGGAGTGTCATTGCTCAGTAGTAAGTTGGGGATGTTACAAAGTGGTATCAGGGAATTTTGTTAGTGCTGGTAATGGGGGACGTTACATAACCCTAGGGTAGAAAACAAAACTCAAGTAGATAAAGAGAATGAGATGAAGGAGAAGGAAAATGAAGAACAAACCCTTTGGCCACTCAAGATAAGGAAGGAAAGGAGAAGGCTGCTAAATCCTAGGAAGAAGGACCCAAGAAAGTGAACACAGTTGTAGTAATGGACACCGATACCAGTATGGTCACAATTCCACTAGAAGAATGTACTCCCCAGGCAGCTATCCCAGGTAGTCTTTCACTCACATCTACAGGATTGGGAATTGAATGTGTTGTTGTGGTTGTTGGAGAGTATTACTATAGTCACAATACTAAATCTATTGAGAAAAGGATGACAAAGAAAAAGAAAAAAAAAGAGATGGATCAGGAGCAAGCCAAGACACGTCAGAAAGAAAGATCAAATGAAAAGCAGGTCCAAACCCTAAGGAAAATGAAATTCAAGTCACATCATCCCTTAATGCTTTCATTGGGGGAAATGCGATGTCATTTTATGGAGTGGCAGAAGCATTGGACATGTCTAAACCAAGAGTAGTTGAACTAAAAGTTGAGATGGACACTATCAGAGATTATGTGACCAGTGAATTTAGAAAGGAAGCCATGACAACAGAACATCTGCACCGATAAGAACAGGAGAAACGATTGCAACTACATGAGAAAGAACTAAGTGAAGAATTTTAAAATAAGGCTAACTTGAACCAAAAGATAAACCAAGAAGATATAGAAAATATTAATGCCACACATACTTAGGAAGTAACAAGGCTTCAAGGTGAACAATTGGAAATCAACAAATATAATGAGAAAATTGAAGCAAAAATTCAGAAGTTGCAACGAGATAATAATCTCCTCGAAAAAATTGTAGAAGAAAAAAAAAGGAACTATAGTCTTGGAGAAAATCAAAGAAGAATTTTCCCAAGAAAATGAAGTATTAAGATATGTGCAAAAGAAATTCTTCTTTTTATTGCATAACATCCAAAAGAATTGGTCGGATCACATGAAAATAGGACAACAAGTGAATATTGTGAAAGAAAAATATCAGAAAGTTCAAGGTGCATATGACGATATTATCAACTGGCAAGACAATTGTGATAACCATCCTAGTACCTTGCCAGTATATACATCGAAGCTAAATATCAAGGACCATATGTTACTCAAATCTGGGAAATCTGCCCTCAATAATATGAAAAGTACTCAAGAAACGATGGAACAATCTTGCACAAGGTTGTGGAGAGCATCATATAACCTGCTAAAAAAATTGAGAATGGAAACCACGATAGATTTATAAAATGCAGGGTCTTCTCATGCAATGATATTAGATGTAGAAAGTAGAAGGAACCTGAATTGAAGAGCCATTCATGCAGCAAAAGAAGTTGATCAGAAAATGTTAGAAAAGAGAATAGTAAAACCAAAACAATTGATTTTGTTAGCCAAGAACTTTATAACGCAGACAGAGGAATCCTTAAATATAGAAGTGATGGCCCCTATTTGTGACAATGAAATTGATCTTGAGGAAATGCAGCTAAGCAGAATGGAGACCATAGTAGAATATTTCAAGTTGTGGAATAACTTCAGAGATCAAATGCAAACACCCAAAGCCACTTGATTATTGTAATTGATCTATGTATTTTGATATTTTTGTAATTGTTGTAAAAATCCCAATAGGGAAGGTGAGATGAAGAGTTGTAACTGTCATTTGACAAAGTGATAGTTACAAGATATGAAAATTCCCTTCCTAATATTTTATAAAAGAGATGAATGTAACAAAGAGTGAAATTTTTCACTTTGTGTTTGACAAACTGTATTATTACTCCTAATTTAATGAAGAGCAAGAGGCATTTCAAGAATATGTGATTTTGGTGAATGTATCTTAGACTATTCTTAATGCATTTGTCCTAATTTGAGTGTTGCAAGTTTCATTGTATGAATTCTTTTTGCAATTTTCATGTATGCTCATATTATAATGGTTTCCTTAATTGAATGTGTTGGTTGTGGAGCCTGATTATGTTCCTGATTCAGAGGTCCTTGCTTTCAGCCGTGTTTATACCCCATGAAGACTTTACACCCCCAAAGGAAAAATTTCCTTGTAAATGTATATTGTAATTTCATTGTAAATCTGGACCGTTCATTATAAGGTCGCAGATCTAACGGTAGAAATTATGATAGGGTTTTTTTCCCTAGAAGGCAACCCTCTGTTATGAGGGAAATGTATTGTGGCTATGCATTATGGCGAATATTGTATTCTGAGAGAGGAGACTGTGAGAGAAAGAAGAGGAAGTTACAGCGAGTTTTGTTGTAGGTTGTATCCCTTCATTTGTTGGATAATAATAAAGGAAGGACCTGGCAATTTCTTTTGTGGATGTAGCCCACACTGGGTGAACCATGTAAATCTATGTCTCTCTTGTATTGTGTATCTTCTGTGTTTTGTTTCCACATTTGTTTTATTTTATTGCTCAGTGGTCATGTTTTTCTAACAACTGGTATCAGAGCGAAAGGTAACTCACAAGAAAAGAGGGTTCTTGGTTCGAGTGGGAGCAATGTCGAAAGATGGAAAGTTTAGGGTCGATAAATTTAACGGCCAAAACTACCAGTTGTGGAAGATGAAGATAGAAGATTATTTATATCAGAAGGATCTATTCCTACCATTGGGCGGTGTAGCAAAGAAGTCGATGGCCATGAAGGATGGAGAATGGGAGATTCTTAACAGAAAGGCTCTAGGAACGATACGGTTGAGCTTGGAAGCGTCGGTGGCTTTCAATATTTCGAAAGAAAATACAACGAAGGATCTGATGGACGTGTTGGCTAAACTGTATGAAAAACCCTCGGTGTATAATAAGGTATTTCTAATGAAGAGATTATTTAATATGAAGATGTCAGAAGGTGGGTCTGTTGCAGATCATTTAAATGAATTTAATACGGTTATTAATCAACTAAGTTCTGTAAAAGTGGACTTTGATTATGAGGTTAGGGCTCTTCTAGTCTTGTGCTTATTGCCAGAAAGCTGGAATGGCTTGGTCATGGCTATAAGTAACTCTGTCTCTGGTTCAAATACTTTAAAATTTGATGATGTTGTTGGTGTTATCCTTAGTGAGGAAATGCGACGGAAAAGCACAGGTGAGACATCAGGTAATGTGTTGAACATGGAGAACAAGGGAAGAGAAAAGGATAGAGGAAAGGGCTCAGGGAACCACGGGAATTCTAGGAAGGGCAGATCCAAATATAGACTTGGAAAGATAGAGTGCTGGAATTATGGGAAGAAAGGACATCTGAACAAAGATTGTTGAGCTCCAAAGAAACAAAGAGATGGACAACAGGAGAGAAATCAGGAAGCAAATGTAACAAGTGATGTGTTACAAGATGCTTTGATTCTTTTTGTAGATGATATTTTTGAGTCTTGGGTAGTAGATTCGGGGGATTTATTTCATGCCACACCCCATAGGAAACATTTTCTAGATTATGTTCAAGGTGATTTTGGACAGGTTCATTTGGGTGATGATGCACCATGCAAAATTGTTGGAATGGGAAAGGTAAAAATAAAGCAACACAATGGAAACCAATGGTTGTTGAAAGAGGTAAGACATGTTCCAAATTTGAGGAAAAATCTAATTTCAACAGGACAGTTGGCAAATGAAGGTTGTGTATCCATATTTACAGCTAAGACGTGGAAGGTCATCAAAGGATCATTGGTGATTAAAAAAGGAGAGAAGGTAGGTACATTGTATTTATGTACTGGTAATACTGACTCTTCTATCTCTTTAGCTTCTACATGAGTGGTTACAGCATTGTGGCATCATAGGCTGGGACACATGAGTGAGAAGGGTATGCAGATACTTCACAAAAGAAATTTGTTTCCAGATCTTAAACAAAATGATTTGGACTTCTGTGAGCATTGTGTTTATGGAAAACAAAAGAGAGTCAGATTTCTCAGAGTCGGAAAAGAAAAGAAGAATGAAAGGTTAGAGCTTATGCATACAGATGTATGGGGACCAACTCAGGCATCATCTCTTGGTGGCTCTCGTTATTATGTTGCTTTTATTGATGATGCAACTAGAAAAAACTTGGGTTTATTGCATTTGACAAAAATATGATGTTTTTGATACTTTTAAGAAATGGGAAGTTTAGTTGAGAATGAGACAGGAAAAAGTTTGAAGTGTCTCAGATCAGATAATGGAGGTGAATATTGAAACAAGGAGTTTGATGATTATTGTTCATACCATGGGATTCGTAGAGAGAAGACAGTTCCAAGAACACCACAAGAAAATGGTGTGTCAGAAAGGATAAACAGGACAATCATGGAGCGTGCAAGGAGTATGAGATTGCATGCCGGTTTGCCCTTAAAGTTCTGGGCAGATGCTATAGATATTGTTGTTTACTTAATAAACAAAGGACCTTCAAGCTCTTTGGATGGTATAATTCCAGAGGAGGAATGGACAAGAAAAACGGTAAACTATTCTTTTTTGAAAACTTTCGGTTGTGAAGCATTTGTCCATATTGATAAAGAAAATAGAACAAAGCTTGAGTCTAAATCCAAGAAGTGTACCTTTATTGGATACGGTGTTAATGATTTTGGTTATCGATTATTGGATTATGAAAATAACAAAATAATTAGGAGTAGAGATGTCATATTCAATGAGAAGGTCATGTACAAAGATCAGTTGTAGGGAAAGAAACAGGAAGAAGAAAAACAAGAATACACAGTGCTTGATGAGATCACTGAAAAAGAAATTCCAAAGGAACTTGAAAATCA
>ML836194.1:65967-92620 GCA_009831015.1 Picea engelmannii
TGAATCCTATATGTTGGCCTGGATTAGTTTCCAGATCATCTCTATGTTCTGTTCTTTATCCTTAAAAAGCCTCCTATTCCTTTCTTTCCATATGTTCCAGACAACAAAGAAAGGAAAGAGATTCCAAACCCTATTGAGAATTTGATGTTAAACAGATATTGTCTCCATCCCTCCAACATTTTATTATTATCACTTTTAACTTTGTCTGGTTTCCTAAACAAGGTTGCTCCCTTATCCCAAAGAAAAACCACTTCATTGCAATTTTTGAACAAGTGGTCCTATGTTTCCTTGTTATCCTTGCACATGAGGAAAATTGAGGGACCTTCATATCCCTTCTTGATTAGTCGATCCCAAGTGAGCACCCACCTATTGACCACTAACTAAAGAAAGGTCGAAATTTTGGGCCATATCCCTACATTCCAAACCTTCCTCCAGATACCCAAAATTTTTCCACTAAATCCATCAAAGATCATCTTATACGCCTCCCTTACCCGAAAAATTATTGTCTCCTTTCTTACCCCATCTCAGAATATTCGAAGCCTCCCTAAACTTGATTTGTCTCATCTGCAACTCTGCCTCAAATATCTTTCTTAACCTCTAGGTTCCATACCACTATCCAATCCTCGCACATTTTCCACATCCTTCCTGGGGTTTTGGTATTATCCTAGTAGTATTTTCAATATTGAGCAACATGCACCCATCCTGCTTGTACCATAGAGTTTTTCACCTCCAAGAATTTTATATCTTCACCTATGGCTGGTTCTTTTTCCCATGCATTATCCCAAAATAGAGTTGACTGTCCATAATTATGTATTTCCCAAAAGGAGCGTTATTGGATCACTCCCCTATTATTCTAGGCATTGTTCCATATAAACAACCTTTTGTTTTTGTTTTTTTTTTAATTATTTAAGTCTTTTGTGATTTCATTTGCAATGTAATTCTTTGTAGGTAAGTGGTAGTGGATTGAACGAGCATGGGTCCCTTCACACTGTCAATCATATCATCTGGCCTCATGATCAACTTTGTAGCCTCAAGCTTCACTTCCATAGATAATCTTCTAATTTAGCCAAGTTTTCTTCATTGATCTGAGCCATTAAGTCCATTTGATGTTTGTGTGGACCTTGGTTTTGGATTAGTTATTGTTTAGTGTAAGATTAAAGTTGAAGTGTTGAGGTGTTATTGGAGAATAAACACTAAAAGGAGAACAACTTCTTGTGGAATTTTTTACGGAACCTCCCCAAAATATTCTTCCCTTAGTTGTTTATAGCGAAGGTTGTTAGTGGAGGTGGATGGCTAGAGGTTTTTGCAGAGGTTTTTTTTTTCGGTACGCCTTTATGGAACATACGCACTGGTGCACATCTTAAAACTACCACATTGGTACTTAAATGTTAAAACACCCCATCATTGTTTATAGCGGAGGCGTGCGACTGTAGGTTTTTGCAGAGGTTTTTTTTTTCTTGGTGTGCCTTTAAGGCATATACACATCGGAGCGTTCACCAACAATAACACCCCAATGCATCCATGTTCCAGTAGCACTGCCATACTTGATAATAAAATTACATGCACATAATAAATTGCATCGGTGTCATTGAACAACACTTATCGGTGCGCTTAACTATCGAAAGGAACACCACGGTAGGGTAAATTAAAAAAAAAAATTACCAAACCAATTTTCATTGTTACAATGCATCCTGTGCTTTCAAAATATCAGGCAAGCATCGATGCTCACCTTTTTTCCTAAGACTCCCTTGTTCTGGTGCTCTATACCGACTTGGATAGCTCCATTGGTGGATTCCACACATTTCCAAATTTTGGAAATTACCACAAATTTCCATTTCCTCTCAACGGTGCAACCATTCATCCTTGGGACAGAACAAAGCAAGTAAATTATTTATTACCTTCCTATTTTCATTTTCATCCGATCAAAATTACAATTTAGCTTGAAATTTGGCATTTTTTTCAATTTTGTGCGGTGTGCCTGAATAGTTTAGCTCGTCTCGACACGGTACATACTATGTTAAATACACAGTGAGAACCGTTATCAGTGCATCCATATGTTTCTTCACCGATGTCGTTCAAGATACTGCACTGTGATAAATTACCAAAAAACTAAAGTGGTGCGTCCTTCAGAATGACCTGACACCGACGCAAAATGGGCTTATACCCGCACTGACACATTACAATTCATTAACCTCATCGCTAGCTCAACAATATATAAAATTCCACCTAATGGTGCATCAAGTTTAATAAATCGCATCGGGGCGTACCCAAAACATAATGCCCCGGGGCGTCATTGTTTAAACGCACCACCATAGTTTATAATAAAATTATATGCACCAAATAAACTTCACCAGTGTCATTAAATATTATGCCTCGGTGTGCATAAATGTCTAAAGGCACACCAAGGTAGGGTAAAAAATAATACCAAACCAATTTTCAATGTTACAGTGCATCTGGTGCTTCCAAACTATCAAGCAAGCATCGATGCTTACCTCTCTTCCTAAGACGCCCTGTTTTCTGTGCTCTACATCGACTTGAGTAGCTCCATTGGTGGATTCCACACATTTCCAAATTTTGGAATTTACCACAAATTTTCATTTCATCTCAACGGTGCAACCATGCCTCATCAGGACAGAAGAAACTAGGTAAATTATTTATTACCTTCCTATTTTCATTTTCTTCCAATCAAAATTACAATTTAGTTTGAAATTTGAGATATTTTCAATTTCACGCGATGCGCCTAAACTGTTTGACTCACCCCGAAGCAGTGTGTATTGTGTTAAATAAATAGTGAGCATCATCGTCGGTACGACTCATATATATGTATGCATCGATGTTGTTCAAGCAAGTGCATTGTGAATAATTATTAGAAACAAAGCGGTGTGTCCTTCAGAATGCCCCAAAACTGGCACACAATGGGCTTCTACCCGCATTGATACATTTCACTTCATTAACTGCACTGCTAGCTCAACGATATATAAAATTTAACCTAGCGGTGCACCACTTTTAACCAACCACACCGGGGCGTATCTGAAACATAACTCCCTGGCGTGTCAATGTTCAAATGCATCGCCATACTTTATAAAAAACATACATGTACCAAATAAATCACATCGATGTCATTTAAAATTATGAACTGCTATACTTCACTTAACTAACAACACTGCTAACATAACAATTTATAAAATTTAATGTAGTGGTGCAGCCCTTGTAATCCAATGCACAGGTATTGTATACAGAAACGCACCGGGACATATATTGCCCAATTTTTCATAGTGGGGCATCTCAATGGACACCCCATTCCTGATGCCCTATCCTTTACAACACAGTGCATCCTTCAGAACTCCCCAAAACCGGTGCACAATGGAATTCTACCTGCACTGGAACATTTCACTTCATTAACCGCACCACTAGCTCAACATTATATCAAAATTTAACCTAGTGATGCCCGAAACATAACGCCCCAGCATGTCAATGTTCAAACGCACCACCATACTTTATAAAAAAAAATACACACACCAAATATATCGTACCAGTGTCATTTAACATTACCCATTGGTACACTTCACTTAACTATCGACATCACTAACATAATGATTTATAAAATTTAACATAACAATGCAACCATTGTAATCCAACACACCAATATTATATACAGAAACGTATCAGGACATGTATTACCCGAATTTTAATAGTGGGGCATCTCATTGGATGCCTCGTTCTTGTTGCTCTATCCTTTACAATGCACAAAACATCGGTTCTCCACTATCACAATTGTACTAGTACGTTAATAGTAACACATTGCACCGACTCAACTATGATAATGAAGTTTAGCATAGTGGTTCCCATCATTCCAACAAATTCACCAGTGTCATAAAGACAATGTCACCAGTAGACAACATGTCGGTGCTCTGGTAGACATGGTGCACCAGTGATTTCAGTTTAACAAAAGGCACAGTGGATTTGTGAGCTATAAATTTTAGTGTTGCGGTGCGTCTTTGTTAATGAGATGAACTGTGTTGTTAAAAGTATTGAGTTGGTGTAGATAGTCCTATGGGACGCACTGCTTAGGGGTGCTATTGTTTTGAGATAACACACCGACCATGGGGCATATGATCTGTTGGCGATGCACCGGTTGATTTTAAAGATTTTTTTGCAAAAAAAACTAATTTTGGACTTTTTTAAATACACATCATTTATATATGCATTTGTTTTATAATTTCAATTTATTTTATCTTTATATGTTCCTAACAATAGTTGTATGTGAATCAGAGATGACCACGACGAGAGTAGGAGGCAGAGTGGTGGTAGGTTGAGACGTACGCATTTGTGCATGAGTGGGAGGCCAGGGAGAGGGATAGGAAGGCTTATCCTCGCCCTATTTCACAACATACACATGACCTTTTGATGGATATTGGCCTCCTAAACTTTTATCAAGAGGGTACATCCCTTAGGGGGAACTCTGCATTGTTGCAGTAGTTGGTCCGTCACTAGGATCATGCAAGACAAAGGTTCAAGGTCAGTCTAGATATGTGGTATCATCCCACATAGGAGGGTGTCTATTTCATCACTCGGTTGTCTAGGAGGGGGGTATATTTTCCCCATTTCCCTGCGCTACTAAGCAGTGTTGCAGGAGAGACCCAGTTGGCATATGTGTAGAGATATGTTAATTCAGATATTCATTCGACTTTGGAGTTCCATATTTTTTGTGGCAGTTGTGGATAGGTGCATTTCAGAGAGAGGATGTTAGGTTCCTGTGTTATATGCTCTCATCACTGTCACAGTATAGCTCTGATGGGCAGCGCATTAGTTTCTCTATGTTGTATTATGTAGATAGTTTTTTGTGGGAGCCCCAATTGATTATGTGGGTGGATATTTTTTTGAGATAGTTTTGTCATGCATTAAATCAATACCGCTTTGTTTTGTCTGGGGCGAGATTCTTCCCATTCACATCTGAGTTGTATACATTATTTTTTAAGAGGGTTCATGTCACTTGGCCAGCGGTACCCCTCTTTCCTGCCAGGCATATGTTTGATGTGTGTATGTGCATGTGGGGGTAGTTGATGCCCAAGAGGGGCCAGTCCGAGTTTCTCATTACTCTAGTGGGAAGGGCGGTATTTGATTTATTTTCTAGTGAGGACGATAATGTCCTTGATATTGTAAAGTACTCGTATGCGAGGATAGATTGGAGAGGATGTCCAAACATCTGATTTACAATAGAGGAGCCACCAGATCCAAGTATGATCCTCCCCCTCCTCCTCATCTTCCTCCACATGTGTTAGAAGCTTTTGATGCTTTGGACAATATGATCACATCGGGTACTGGTGATGCACGTCTTCATAATATTGATATAGAGACACTAAATAGTGCACTTATGCGGACATTTGTTTATGAGATAGTTGTTCTTGATATAGGCTCCACCTCTAGTAGAAGGGACACTGATGCACCTGTCTCTGGTGGTGGACCTAGCTAGTAGTGGTACTGATTAACATTTATATTGATTGTTTTATATTTGACTGTAGATCTGTATATGACATGTTTATTGCATATTTTGTTGAGATGTATGTTTGACATGTATATTCATATGTATATCATTCATTTATATTATGTTTTTCATATAATGTTGTGGTTGTTGTTGTTTGATTTATAAAATATAATATAATTATGTTAATGACGAACATTGTTATTGATTTCTCTATTTTTTAGTGAAATTTGATATGTATCATTCATTTGAATTTATAATTGTCATGTAATGTTTAACTTTACTTTTATGAAAGTGTTTAATTTGGATTGTGATTGCAAAAAGTTATAACCATTCATGCCATATAATGTTTAACTATTGTTCAAGGTCAATTGTTTGTTGTCCAACAAGATACAATATGTTGATTAAATGTGTTTAGAAACAAACATACTTAAGTATGATGAGTGAAATTATTGTGATTTGAATATTTATGTTTTTTTCATATATTATAATAATAACATTATAATTACATAATTATTCACTAATAATAATGTTGATGATGTAATAATAATGTTATTTTTTTAATTTTTATTATTCAAATATTAGAAGGCAAATTTATAATATAATTGATTGCTAAAATGACAATGATTAATTTTATTAATATATAATTTTTCCAAAAAAAATATTAATTTATAGTACCCAACTATCATAATATATGAAATTTATTCAATTAAATTTAAAATAATAAATATAGAGAATAACAATACATTTTGATTTATACACTTTCAATGAAATGGTTTCACATTGTTTTGCTCTAATATAGACTTTAGAATCTTTTATTAAAAAATAATATCACCCAACATTTTATAATTGGTATTTTAAGAATTAGTAAAATTGACAAAGGATTCTATACTTTTAGATAAGTATGGATCATTAAAATTTTCCTTAATTTTGACTAGGCTCTAGAAAATTACTCTTTTAGAATTTCCATGTTCTTCCTATATTGACACTTATTTCAAGGAGAATGCAAAAATAATTATTAATATAAGTTTATATGATTATAAAACTAAAGGATGGAGTGGAATAGGTGAAGGCCATGATAGTTCCACTAGTTAAGGTGGGGAATGTCGTCAAAGTTGGTAATGTCGAGTACACCACAAGTATTGTAGATGTTGCATGAAATTATTTCGTTGGAATTGTCCTTAGAAGTTCCATCAAACCAAGTATATATTTTTTTGAATTTTGATTTTCTAAAACAATAAAAATTTTGAGGTTTGAATATTTTTTAATATGTTCATTTTTCGTTAAATAAAATATCATTTAAAATAAATAGTTCCTATTGTACGCCACCAACTTCGTGATATCTCAATTAATGTGTAGTAATTCATAGGTTAAAATAAACATATTTTAATATAATACAACATAAATTTTCTATAATAAACAATAATTATGACAATGAAAATACATCAAAACCAAATCTTATGCTTGTACGTCTATTTAATGTATTTTCAATATGGTGGTTGTAAATGGTTGTCAATTTTTCATATCCAACGTAATTATAAAATGAAGGAAAAACAAATATTGTCCATTATAGATACCCATAATAAAATGACACATCCACAATATAAATGTCCAAAGAAATCATTTACATGAAATCAGTCTTCGTTGTCATCACCCTGATTATCTTCTGCCCTTGGAATTGTAACATTGTTGTTCTCAAAAAGATGTTTAGATCTTGGATCATTTCTCAGTATGAACCACCAATCCCCATCCAACACATCTGGGTAAAAAGACACTTGGTTGCAATGTTTTGGGAAAACATAAGGCTCCTCACTTTCAACCCACATTTTTTTAGAGTTAATACATATTATCCCACTATCACAAAATTCCTTTACATTTCTCTGGTAGAAGGTATCCCACCACTTGCAACAAAAAATAACACATTGAAACAATGAGAAGTCCACTCGCATGATCTCTTGTCTCTTTCCAATGTAACCTAACTTTCCCTCTATCATGTTTTCATCACGATGGCTAGCACGACTATATTGGTCAAACTGATCTAGGTGGATATCGGTGGCCACCCACCTATTCAACTGGCTCGAAAAACAGTTTTTCACCTTGGCAGTTTTTCAGCAATTTTTCGGGTTCCAAACTTCCGGGGCCGTTTTGAGGCCCTAAACGATGTTTTTTGGGGATTTGGGGCCCAAGTCACTATCAAAAGAAATATCGTGGGCCATTCGAAAATCATTCTTCTCGATCAGACCTTTCCAACGAGCTATCGTGTGCCTAAAATGGAAATTGTATGCAAAAGTTACAACCCCAGGAAGTTGATGTACTAACATACCCAAACGGGGCCCACATGACTTTTGGTGCTTCATCTACTAGGGTTAGGTTTTAGGATGTCTACAGTTTTTGACATTCCTATTTATTGTAAAATTGCCTTCAGAGACTCATTGTACTCATATTCTTGCAAATGAGCGTAGTCGTCACATCTCTTCTCATAGATAAGCCGCCACCATTCCAATAAGCTTGTTTTTTGTTGCATTTTATAGTTTCAGCTTATTTCCTTATTGAATGGAAAACCAGTTTTATTGTATCTCTGTTATTTTGTGTTAAGCATATTTTAATAATCTGTATTCATTTCGTTCTGCTCATAAAATATGTATCAGTGGTATCAGAGCGGTCTGCTCCTTGTCATCTTAATGCATGTCCCCAACGAGGTCACGGTACAGAGAATTGGGTCTCGAGCTTGTTTCTCTTGAGGACAAAAGATCTTGCACACCCAAGTGCCCTCTCATGGAAGGAGAAAAGAAACATGATGGGACAGGAGATCCTTTAAAAATGTTGCATGAGGAAGCCCTCACACAACAGAGGAATGAGATGATGGATAGTTTCAGGCAAATCCTTCAGCGGCTACCAACAGGCGATGCATCTTCCTCGAGCGGAGGCGTCACCCCCATCAAGGTACAAATCAACTTTGATATTCTTATATTTGAAGGTCAGATAGACGCAGATGTTGTAGACAAGTGGTTGAATCTACTAGAAGGGTATTTTTTTGTCCATAACTTTTCGAATAGAGAAACTATTACTTTTGTGCTCCTCAAAGCCATTCCCCATGTCAAAGATTGGTGGGAAACTTTATGTGAGAAAAAGGAAACAAAGGAACCCTCATTATTTATAGTTGTGGCCAACTGGGAATCCTTCAGGGATGCTATTAAGGAACAATACTACCCCGTCGAAAGTTATGACGACTTATATACCAAATGGACCACATTGCGGCAAGAAAGAGACCAAGCAGTGCCAGAGTTCACAAATATCTTCCATACCTTGCGCACCAAGATGGGTATCAAAGATTCGGAGTGACATATGGTGCTCAAGTATCCCGGTGCTTTGCATAGATACATCCAGACCGAAATGGAATTTCTGGACATCTCGTCCTTGGGTGCGGCCTACCGATATGCCGTCAAAATTGAGCAAAAGCTCAAACAAAAGACACAGCAATTTGGGCCTGGCAACCCCTCACAGCAAAAGCCAGGAAAGGGTGGCCCCAACCCACAGAACAAAGGACAGAGCAAATATGGATAGTATCAGGACAACCAGTCCAAGCCACAAGCAAAGAAGGACACCGAAAAGACAAAGAAAGATATCGGGAAGTGGTGAAACTTCCATATGAGCCCTTGGCACAACACTGTTGAGTACCGCTCAAAGCAGTCATTGGTGGCCGAAGTGAAAGCCTCTAAATCAGATGTGGGTTCTAACTCTAAGTCAGAACCAGAAAGGGGAAGACAGATCATTGATGTAGAACCCAGTGCCACCGTTGCTACCACCAAGCTCCAGCCGGGTGAACTAGACAAGCCAGAAGAAGGAGAGCGCATCTTCCATTCATAGATGTGGGTAAAAGGAACCCCGCTGCACTTCATCGTTGATAGCAGTAGCCAGAAGAACCTCATCTCAGCAGAGGTTTTCAAGCGTCTGGCCCTGCCAACAACGTCGCACCCACAACCCTACACCATTGGATGGATCTGCCAAGGAAGCGATCTCTGCATCATCCAATAGTGTCAACTGTCGTATGGCATCAAGCCCTTCAAAGACGAGGTATTGTGTGATGTTGCTCCTTTCAAAGTTTGAAATGTTCTTTTGGGACAACCTTATTTATCGAAACGTCATGTAGTATATGAGTCTAGGCCTCGTAGAGTTATTATTACTTTGAATAGGAAATTATACAGGATACCCGAGGTAGTCCTTCCTAGTGTTATTTCCTTGATCTCTACCAAGCAATGCAGGAAGGTCATCTCTCAGACTGGGAAATTTGCCTTCTTCATGATTCTCTCTCAAAGAGAGCGAAATATCGCAACCACATCCAGGGCCTCCATGGCCGACCTCTCCACACAACAGAAGAAAGTGGATAAGATCGTGGAAGAATACTCAGATATCTTCTCCTCTCTTACCGAGGTACCTCTACACTGCCTGGTCAAGCATCCCATCAATCTGACCCCAGGTGCACTGCTACCCAATGGGCCAGTCTATCGTCGCTCTCTATTAGAA
Source organism: Picea engelmannii (assembly GCA_009831015.1). Taxonomy (NCBI): domain Eukaryota; kingdom Viridiplantae; phylum Streptophyta; class Pinopsida; order Pinales; family Pinaceae; genus Picea; species Picea engelmannii. Next base: position 75,974 of record ML836194.1, read on the forward strand.
AACGAGGAGATCAAGAGGCATATCCAAGAACTGCTCCACAAGGGGCACATCCTTCCCAGCTCATCTCCTTGTGGGAGCCCAATCGTGTTGTTGCAGAAGAAAGATGAGACCTGGCAACTCTACATTGATTACCGGGCACTGAATAAAATCACAGCCTGAAACCAATACCCTATTCGACGAATCGGCGACCTCCTTGATCAGCTCACGGGGGAGAAATACTTCAGTAAGATTGATCTAAAGTCTGGCTACCAACAGTTCTTAATAGAACAAACAGATGTATGGAGGATTGCCTTCAAGTCAAAATAAGGTCTTTTTGAATGGTTGGTCGTGCCCTTTGGTTTGACAAATGCTCCAGCAACTTTTATGAGGATAATGGACGATATCCTACGACCTTTCACCAATACTTTTGTAGTGGTGTATCTGGATGACATCCTCATCTACAACAAGACTTGGGCAGAACACTTGCAGCATATTCAACAGGTTTTGCACACCCTGTGGCAGCACAAACTATATGAAAACTTGGAAAAATGCTCCTTCGGCATGGACAGGGTCCATTACTTAGGCTACATTATTGATTAGCATGGTGTGCATGTGGATCCAACCAAGATCCAGGTCATACGTGATTATCCAACCCCAACCACACTCACTAAACTTTGGAGCTACTTGGGCCTCGCCAATTTCTATCGCAAGTTCATGTTGGGATTCTCTCATATCGCATGGGCCCTCAGCCAAGTAACTAGGGGTGGCGGTAAGGAAAAATTTGTGTGGGGCATGTCATAACAACAAGCCTTCGATGACTTGAAGAAGCATTTGTGCTCATCCCCAGTACTTTATCGGACCTGCAACATCCCTTGGAGATCGAGACAAATGCTTCAGACTAAGTTGTGGGCGTTGTTCTCACTCAACACGGCCACCCCGTGGCAAATCATAGTGAGACACTATCAGACGTTTTTTGTAAGTACCCTACTTACAACAAAGAAATATACTCCATTGTGAAAGCCTACCATTAGTGGAGACATTACATTCTTGGGAAGGATACAGTCATCCACAATGATCACAAGCCACTACAATTCATGCAAACCCAAGGCAAATTGCAAAATGAATGCCATCAGAAGTGGTCAACATACTTACAGAAGCTCCACCTCAACATCAAGTATAAAACATGAAGTACCAACCAAGTTGTTGATCAACTCAGTTGACCTCCAGTCGTGGCACTCACCACGGTGCTAGATTATTGCGGCCACGAGACCTCCGGATGGCCCCACCTCTACGAGACAGACCCTGGCTTCTCCACCACATACCAAATGTTGGGGACCAACTCAGTGGTCGCTAATTTCCATCTTCAGGATGGGTGTTTGTGTCATCTAGGCCATCTTTGCATTCCATGAAGCTGATTTTCAAAGCTCACTATAGTCGGGTGGCAGGACACTTTGGCATCGAAAAGACAGTTGCAGTGTTGTAGAAACATTTCTACGGGCCAAAAATTTGAGAGGATGTCAGCAAGTATATCAGGTCTTGCACCACCTATGTTATTTCCAAACCTACCACTAAGAAATAGGGCATGTACACCCCTCTGCTTACTCCTGACAGGTCGTGGGAATCCATCTCAATGGACTACATGTCGGGCCTCCCGTCCACCAAGAGGAGAAATGATTGTGTTTTGTGGTTGTTGATCGCTTTTCCAAGATGGCGATTCCATCCGCCTAGAAGAAGAACATCACAACAAAAGCCACTGGCAAGCTCTTCTTTGAACGAGTATGGGTACATTTTGGGATCCCACAAACCATTATCTTATACCGTGACATTCGTTTCCTCAGCACATTTTGGTCGAGCCTCTAGTCACTGTTCGATACCAAGCTCACCAAATCCACTGCCTTCCACCCCCAGACAGATGGCCAAACTGAGGTCGTCAATCGGATGGCCGTACATATCATGCACATGTACAATTAAAAACACCCTCGCACATGGGATGAGAGTCTTCCCTATGTCCAACATAGCTACAATCGAGCCCTGCATAGCTCAACTGACCACAACCCCTTTCAGGTGGGGTTGGGATTCCAACCATTGGACCCCATGGATGTGGTACTACCCTTGTAGACCACCTCGGCTGACTCGTCCTTTGCTCCACCAGAAGCTGACAAAGCCACTCGATTCATTGATCGGATCCAGCACATCCACCAATAGGTTCAGGATATTCTACATAATTATAATGCCAAGTAAAAGCAGCCATGATCAACATTGGGTTCCACATAAGTTTCAGGTGGGTGACAAAGTTTGGTTGCACTTGCAGAAAGAACACCTTACAGAGCCCCATCGGAAGCTTCGCCCACTACGTTATGGGTCGTCCACCATCACTAAGGATGTGGGTGACAATGCTTTTGAGCTCAACATTCCCCCTTTCCTTGGTCTGCACCTAGTCTTCAACGTGGCTCTCCTTCGGCTATATTTCCCACCATTATTGGACACCTCAGAGATAGCAGAGTAGTTGATACCAACATAGCTCAACCTTGATTTCATGCAATAGGCATCCAATGATCAGATTGTGGAAATTTAGCAGAAATTTCCTCATTTGATGGAGGAAATCAACGCAATGGAGACCATTTCTTCCTAAGGAGGGAAGATTGATCTAGGTGGATAGCGGTGGCCACCCACCTATTCCACTGGCTCGAAAAAAAGTTTTCCACCTTGGTAGTTTTTCAGGTTCCAAACTTCCAGGGTCGTTTTGAGACCTTAAACGATGTTTTTTTAGGATTTGGGTCCCAAGTGACTACATAAGGCACTTAGCTGAGCTAGTCGGAAATCGTTCTTCTCGGTTAGACCTTTCCAACATGCTATTGTGCTCCTAAAACGAAGATCGTATGCAAAAGTTACCACCCTGAGAAGTTGATGTACTAACTTACCCAAACGGGGCCCACATGACTTTTGGCGCTTCATCTCCTAGGGTTAGGTTTTTGGATGTCTAGGGTTTTTGACACTCATGTTTATTGTAAAAATGCCTTCAGATCCTCATTGTAATCATCTTCTTGTGAATGAGTGCAGCCGTCACATCTCTTCTCAGAGATAAGCCGCCACCATTCTAGCAAGCTTGTTTTCCGCTGCATTTTACAGCTTCAACTTATTTCCTTATTGAATGGAAAACCAATTTTATTGTATCTCTATTATTCTGTGTTAAGCATTTTTTAATAATTTGTATTCATTTTGTTTTTCTCATAAAATCTGGATCACAAACTCAACCTCCACTCCACAATCTTGTGTGATGTGACCTTTATCAGCATACTTAGTGCGAAAATGATGTCCAGATTCCCACATGGATGGGAATAAATGCACCAATAAAAATGTGAACAAAGGGTGGTGTCATATGTCTAATAATTGAAGCATTAATAAAAACATAATACATGTTACAATTCAAATGTGCAATATTATAAATATAATGTGGTACTTAGAGAGGTTTTTACAGAGTTGTTGCACCTGATCCCTATATTTAGTTAATCTAGATCTTCTCCACGTGGGTTACAACCAGACACCACATATTTCTCTTGTATTTGGTCAGCCACCCAACTGTTGGAACATATTTTTGGCATATTTTATTTTAAATGATTAGGATAACACATGCTTCTACCATTCAACCGTCTAAATTATTTCATGTCACTATCCCATTTCCTTCTTTTCTCTTCATACAACGCGACCCATGGTCATGTTTCCTTCGCATTTTAAAGAACGAATTTATTGATGTCATCCATTTCAAAATTCACTGATGTATAGAAAAATCCAAAATGAATATCATGAGATCAAATATATATTATCAACTTAAAAAATGAATTTATTGATGGCATCAAAATTTCTAAATTTGTTGATGTATAAAAGAATTTAAAACAAATAGTATGGGATGAAATATATATTATCACCTTGAATGTAAACAATTTCTCTATACTAAATTGACAAAATATAATTGACTTACTCTTTATCAAGCACTTTTTTCCATTCGCTTGGAGTAGCTCTCCTTCCCTTTTGTCCTCATCTTGATGGTCATCCCAAATGACTTCCCCTTCTATGTCGTCAATTTGCTTGATGTATTCACTTGAATAATAGAACGACTCGTATATTATTTACCCCTCTGCCATAGAGCCCTCTAGTTTTACCCTTTGTCAAACAAACCCTTCTGATTTTTTCATGTACCACTCTAAGAAGAACATCCAACGACATGAGAGCACCCTAGCTAATTCAACCTCATCATGTAGGTGAATGAGAAGATGGACTTGCAAGTCCATAAAACTCGTGGGAAATTCCTTCTTAAACATACAAACAATCCACATTATTTCTCAGTGCCACCGTGAAATGCCAGCCATATGAATCTCCCTTGATGTGATCCAACCTACAAATGCAGATAATTTCGATATGACATGTTGCAGGTCCTTGGGGAAGTCATGGTTCACACAACCACACACGAGCAAAGGACAATGACACTACAAAATAGACACACACGTCATTAATTTCCATAAAATTGTGAGTGCATAGTATATTTTTACTAACATCATTATAAAACTAGAAGAATCATGTATTCAACATACATATCCTTAGAAGGTTCAGATGGTCATGTGATTTCAACCCAGAAAAATTCTCGTCTATAGTGAATCAATGCCGTACAATCGACCCATATAAAGAATGTTTCTTCACACCTAATATAACATCCTTCGCCATAGAAAGATCATAGTTCTTCAAAATCCATAGGACATCACCTTCTTTAAAATACCAAGAGGGACCAACCTCTCCTCTAGTTTCATTTCTTGGCCAATGTCTCTTTTTAGTATTTGAAGCAATAAGATCTCTCCTGACAACCATTGTGTCACTTTTATTCCATGATATGTGCCTCCATAAAGAAGATGAAACATTTTTTAATATATGCATGGGATCTAGTAAGTGGCCAATCTTAAGATACTCCAATATGGAAGCTCATAAAATACAGATTTCATTTTCATCCCAATGGGCATTTTCTCAACATAGGTGTTAAACAATTCAGGATCATCAAACATAGGTTCCCCAATTGAATCAAATAATTATGTCATTTCCTTCTCCTTCTTTGTGTCATATACCCTATTCCAATCTATTGGTGTCATTATTTCAAGTCTCTAGGTTCTCTCTGGTTTACCATTGAAAGCATATGCAACTCTTCTATAAGGGTGGTCTTCTGGGAAGAATACCCTCGAATAGTCGTACACTGGATTTCGTAGGTCATTGGACCACCTAGCCTTTATAAAAGGTCCACAACATTTACATCCATGAGACTCTTTTGTTACAAGACCTGCAATGTTAACATATACATAGCATGTTAGTGTCAAAAATATAGTTTTACCAAATCAAGTATGCCAAATGAAATTACAAATATAAACAAATCGATGAGCATGTTTACCGGAGCAAACTCCTAGTCCTGGATAATTGTGCATGGTGTATGCACATATTCCATACCATGTAAAATACCTCTCCATTGGGATGGGTCTTGATACATCATATACATGTATTTACTCCCATAATTATTTAAATTCATTGATCGGTGGTTGGAGGTAGACATCCATTCTCTTCACTTGTCTTCTACCCACAACTATAAGAGACAGTTCATTCTTCACGGACAACCATGGGGGGGTATTTCTATTGATCACTACCACTGGCCAAATAGAATAGATGGTGTTTTGGAGGGAATACGGGTTAACTCCATCCATAGTTATGCTCAATCAAAGGCTCTATACTTCATCCTTGAATTTATCGGGCCATGTATCCTCTATATGCTTCATGGCTATTGAATTTTTTGGGATTCACATAAATCCTAGCTCACTTCTATGTGAGGCATTGTAGAAACCGCTCTCTAAGCCTATGATTATATGTAATTAATTGTAATTAATGATTTTCATGCTATGGCATGCAAATAATGTAAATGTATTAATGATCAATTGAAAATGCCAACCACTGACTGTGGGGGTGAATCCTTGAGTACTGGCCATAATACCATGAGAGGGATTCGTGAGGGGGCAGGAAGGGAGTTCATATATACATAACACAAGCCACCTTGGTGAATAATGTGAAGGAAATGATCATATTTAATCTAACTTGCAGTTGAAGCCAAACGGTTAATGGGAAGGGGTTGGTATTTGAACAACCAACTACCCTAAATGAATGCAGATATGGAAAATATAGCTAGGACAGTAGAGGCTGCCAGCCAAAGTTACAACAAAGCACCAATTATATAGTCCAGAATTGACCCACGAAGTTCCTTCTGGCAGAAGGAAGAGGGGAGGTCGAGTACTTTCTGGTGTGGGGTGTGCAAGAGATGAAGGGACGAGGGCAGACAGAGAATACGTTCACTTCTGGAGAAGAGAAGGTGTGTGTTTGGGATTCGGGAAAATAGAGTTGTTGCAAGAGAATGCACAAGTAATCGCAGAGAATTCCTTGATGGTGTCATGGCTTGGCACGGGGGTGGCCTACAACCAAATTGATTGAGCATGTAGAGCCTGTGGTTGGGTGGAAAGGAAAACACCCATAGTCAGTTGGCTAGAGGCAACCTTTAACCAGATAAGTATCTCATATTTATGTGTATTGGAATTGAAATGTACAGTCAGGTTGATTGTAATTGTATTCATGAATGTGTACGCTTGTGTGATGAATGGATTGATTACTCATTACAAGTCTGTGTATTTGAGTAATGATAGAACAACATAAATAATTTTTCTCCATGAATGTTGTCTTGAAGAGATATATATTCTAGTACAGTATGAAAGGAATCCATGTATAGTGTACAATTGCTTGTGTTGTGAATTGTGTAAACTATTCAATTCTGTGTACTTGAATGATAATGCATTTGTATGGAATTTCATGTGTATTGCACACCTGAACAAGAAAACCTTGTACTCTATCTTGAATGATAACACCATTTTGTATCGTCCTAAAATAAAGAATGTAAACGTGTGAATGAGCTACCTATGTGTGCAGTAGGTTTTCTGTAGCGATGTGTTTCCTGTGAAAGGAATCTAGGAAAGATGAACTAAGAGATGAATGATAAAATCCATGAGTAAATGTCTTATCCAGTTTAGAAATGGACTACAAAGTCCCTGAAGACCTAGTAAGAAATTATAAGAGACTTATAATATCTCCTTAAATGACTAAGTCCAAGATCGGACCGTTAGCCTACAGAAATCCTGTATTTTGAGAGGATGGAATTGCAGTCATCGATTTGAAGTGACAAGATGATCTCGACCTTTAGATGGAAGGTCTCTTTGAAAAAGAACTATGTTTCGAGCTTGAAGGAGTTGCAGTCGTTGGATCGAAGCAACAAATAGATCCTAACCCTTCATTGGTGTAGGATATGATGCCCATAGAAGATGTACTTTCAACTTATCAGAGTTGTCCATCCATTGGAGCATGGAGGTAGCAGATCTACCACTATTGGATCTAACTGCCACCATATCGGGGCGAAGTCCATTGAAAAGAGTTTATCAAAGTGGAATTTCAGAGGGAACTCTCGAGGATGCTGAACATGTGGAGAGCCACATTACCAATGTGACTGCCCGGATGAGAGGGCCAGAGCAGTCGGGTCATCCGGACACACTATAGTAGGAGATTTGGGCAAGGCCCATCAGATTCATGCAATGCTGAAGAACCACCAAGTCGAGCACCAGTCTACTGTGCTCGAGATGTCAGGTACCATCGTTGACCAGACCTTTAGTATTTTGATAGATCTCAATGCTACAGAGAGCTTTATTTCTGGTGCAATGCTAAAAATAATTAAGGTAAAGGCAGTCGAACATGACAATTTTAGCTACGTGGAAATGGCTTCGGGAACCGAGTAGAAGGTTGGAGGAAAGCTTATGGACTGTAGCCTCAACCTGAGAGATTTTGTAACGAAGGCCAACCTCTATGTCACAATCTTAGGATCTTATGATTTCATGATTGGTATGGACTAGTTGAAATCGCATGATGCAATACTCAACTATAAGATGAAACAGTTGAGTTTGACCAATGATGAGGGATAGAGACGAGTGATTGTAGGAAGAAACCATGGATTTTCCATAAGTTTCATCTCTTCCCTATAGCTACGGAAGAGTATGAGAAAAGGATGAAAGTTATATGCAATCTTAGCGCTGAACGACAAGGGCGTGGCGGAAGGATTAGAAAACCTTCTGGTAGTACGAGAGTTTGCGGATGTGTTCCTAGCAGAGTTACTAGGTTTGTCGCCCGAAAGAGAGCTAGAATTTATCATCGACCTAAAACCTGGAACTGAACCGATAGCAAGAATGCCTTATTGGATGTTGACCCCTGAGTTACAGGAGTTGAAAATGAAATTGAAGGAGTTGTTGGACCTAGGACTTATACGTCCAAGTGTGTCACCTTGGGGCATGCCTGTTATTTTCTTACAAGAGAAGGATGGGTCATGGAGACTCTGCATTGACTACCGTCAATTAAACAAGGCAACGATCAAGAACCAATATCTGTTTCCAAGAAAAGACGATTTGTTTGATCAAATGAAGGGCACGACGGTGTTTTCGAAGATTGACTTGAGATTAGGATATCACCAGTTACAGATCAAGGAGGAAAACATTCCTAAGACCGCATTCAAGACGATTTTTGGGCATTACAAGTTTACCATTTTACCGTTTGGACTGACAAACACCCTAGGGTTATTCATGAGCTTGATGAATGGGGTGTTCTGGGAGTACTTGGAAAGTTTTTTCAAGTATTCATTGACAACATTTTGATATATTCTTGGATGACGGAAGACCATGATGAATATTTGCGCTTGGTATTACAATGTTTATGAGAAAACAAATTATACAGGAAACTGTCGAAATGCTCATTTTATCAATCGAGGATTCATTATTTAGGGCATGTTGTCTCTGACGAAGGCATCATTGTGGATCCAACAAAGATAGTGGCTATTATGGAATGGCCCACGCCGACGAACATACCAGAAGTATGTAGCTTCATGGGCTTAGCTGGATATTATCGACAGTTCATCGAAGGTTTTTCGAAGATAGCAAATCCAATTACGAAACTGCAGAAGAAAAGCAAGAAGTTTGTATGGACAGAGAAATGCGCGAAAGCATTTTGAAGGATCAAGGAGTTGTTCACGACATCGCCGATACTAAAGGTCCCCAACATGGATGAGGACTTCTTGGTATGCACAGATGCATCTAAGGAAGGCATAGGTAGAGTCTTGATGCAAGACGTTCGAGTGATCGCTTACATCTCAAGGAAGTTAAGAAAGCATGAGGAGAACTACGTGACGCACGATTTGGAGTTGTTGGCCATTGTGTATGCCCTAAGAGTGTGGAGGCACTACCTGATTGGACGTAAATTCGAACTGAAAATAGACCATTGTGGTTTGCAACACATTTTTACGCAAAGTGACTTGAACGCGCGACAAAGGCGTTGGTCAGAACTTCTTAGCGAGTATGATTTGAGATTACCTACATAAAAGAAACAGTGAATAGAGTGGCATATGCGTTGAGTCGGAGACCACACATATTTTCAGTGATACCTCTTCAGACAAATCTTCATGAAAATATTTTAACTATACAATGCAATGATGATTGGTATAAAGAGGTTAAGGAAAATATCGAACAAGAGACCATGTTGGTACCAAAATTTAAGGGATTTACTATGAACAATGACAGATTAATGAGGTATATCAACCAGATTTATGTACCGCCTAACGACGAGTTAAGAAGTTTGATATTAAATGAATCTCATGGAGTAATGTACATGGCGCATCCATGAGTCACAAATATGATGGAAGACCTTAAACCCTTATTCTTATGGAAATGAATGAAGGTGGACATAGTCAACTACATGGTGAGATGTCTAGAATGTCAGCAAGTGAAGGTTGAACATAGACATCCGACAGGATTACTACAGCCACATGCTATTCCAAAATTGAAATGGGAGGTCATTTCGATGGACTTTATTGTTGGATTATCGCTAATAGCAAGGAGGCACGACTTGATTTTCGTGGTAGTAGGCACTCTGATGAGGAGTGCACATTTTATCCTTATGCGTATGATGTATCGGGTGCCAGACATAGCTAGAGTTTTTATCAGCGATATTGTGAGATTGCATGGCATGCCTAAGAAGATCATATCCGATCGAGGATCAGTGTTTACAGGACGATTTTGGACTAGTTTCTGAGAGGCCTTGGGAACCCAACTTAACTTTAGTACAGTGTATCACCCTGAGATAAACAGGTTGATAGAAAGAGCAGACCAAATTTTGGAAGATGTGTTATGTGTGTACGTAATGAACCAACAGAAGCGTTGGGAAGAGTTCTTGCCACTAGTAGAGTTTGTGTACGACAACGACTATCAAAGCACCATTAAGATGGCACCTTTTAGTTTATTTCCGAGTGATGGTGTCGGACGAGGGTGCACTCAAGGCAGAGTCAATCTGCATTATGGACCATCACATTCAACAGCTACAACGTCGAACAATTGATCAGGTCAAGGTCCAATGGAACAATTATAGTCCACACTCGGCTACCTGGGAGGACGCATATGATATGCGCCAACAGTTTCTATTTTTGTTTGATTGTTAGACATTTAGATCTTGTCAGATGCTTCATTTACTACATATATACTGTGAAACTTCGGGACGAAGTTTAAAACAAGAGGGGGTGTAACATCCCGCTCTTACATGCACATGATTTGACTTATTTTTTGAGGACACTTGCATGCAAGTGATCTGGTTTTAGTATATGGTTTCTTATTCGCTTATGGATTCTTATGATGATGTTGATGATTATGATGTTATGTTATTTGATATCTATGTATTGACAAATGTTATTGATGAGTTTCCCCTAAGTGTGCAGGACACTTGACAGTTTGAGGATGTTGATGGAATCAATGGACCTCCTTAGACTCTTAATCGAGTCAGGGAGTGGATTGTGTTGGTTTGGGTATTTTTATTCATGCATATGTGACATATGATCGAGTATATTATGATGTTGTTTATGGATCATTAACAGTTTTCCGTTGATGGATGCAGGGTGACGATTGCTTGCTAATTAGACTCACATAAGGAGTAAAGAGTCCATGCACAACAATCAGATATTGAGGGAGAGGTGTGGTAGCATCCCTGTCACAGCCTACTAGCACTCTCACTGGGACTCAAATTGTAGGGTAACGATTACCTACTTCGAGAGATCCACGATGTCGTGAGGGAAAACTGAGACAATCGCTCACAAAGATTCTAAGGGACGTGCAATATGTAGGGTCCTTATTCCTTAGAGGCACTTAGTCTCTCACAAGGTCGCTTGAATGGAGTATTGACTCCAAGGGTTGAAAAACTACCAAAACCAATCAAATGCGAGTGGCACCCTTGGAGCACGTAGTGCGTCTTGAAGGGCACGTCGTGTAATTAAAATTTGAGTCAAAGGCGAGTGGCACCCTTGGAGCATGGAGTGTGTCTTGAAGGGCACATCACGGTATAAAAAAAATTGAGTCAATGAATCTAGGTGGCATAGAAAACTTGAGCGAGTGTTAAACCTTAAAATCTTGAGCACCTTCCTGATTAATTAATTGATTAATTAATTAACTAAAGAATGAATTTAATTAAGTATAATCCCTAAGTATCTAGGCGTTTGCAAATAAAAATTTAACTAAGCCTAAGTCTAAGTGAGTGAGAAGACTAAAAACTAAAAATTTTAAATTAAATGCTGAGGGGATAAATTAAATCAAATTAAGAATCACCGAAAATAAAAATAAATCCTAAGGAATGATTAATACACCTGTGCAAGTAAATACTAAATTAAAATTTTAGTTGAGAAAGGAATAAAGCATAAATGTGTAAGCATAGAAAGGTATCTAGTCAAGCCTAACTAAAGAACTTTCCTAAATTAAACACAACTCAGTTTTAGAAAGGGAAATAGAGGGAATAAAGGGACAACTAGGAGTGATTTTAGGAGCACTTTTAGGTTGGGTGAGGAAAATTAACAATTAATTTAATTAAAATATGGATTTATTAGTGCAACTAAGGGAACAAGTGACAAGTGTATGGGGGAAATAATTCCTAATTAAATTATTAAAAAACAAATTAAAAGTGCAAATGGCAAGTTGTCACTAAGAAAAAATATATAAAGGAAATGGCAGAGGAGGAATGGAGCATGATTGGTAGGTGTAAGGTTATGTTGCCGAAATTTTTATTGGTTTTACTTGTGAGAATTGGGATACCCAACTCGAGAAAGAGAGTGGTAGCTCTACCTTGCAACAGTCCCCTTAGCATTGGCTGGGAGGTACTGGTGAAGTCTTCACAGTTAGCAAGCAGGGAGATAGACGGAGCACAAACGCGGGAGAACATCTTCGACTTCTTGTCGTCAACTACGGTATGCTATTGAGTATTGTATTGTATTCAGATTTAAGATGTAAAAGTTTTAAACTTTGGTTGCAGCATGTATTTTTCGATGAGATGTATCTAGAATATTGATGGTCCAGGCCATTTTTGTAAGATGTATTTAGTTTTAAAATGATTCTATCAATTCCCTTTTTCCTTCGGCGTTTCCATTTCAGATGTACCCTCTGCAAATTTTTATGTGGATTTTATAACCTTGGCGAAGTTTGTTCTCTGCGTTTTCCCTTCTTGGTGTTTCCACTTGATTCACCTCAGCATTTTAATTTACACCGAGCATTACAAACCTTCATTCATCTCTGCGCCTATGCATGCATTTTGCCCAGCCAAGGAAAACCTCCTTTCATCCAATCTCTTGCAAACCCTGTGTTACATTTCATCTACTCAGCAAAGATTTACTTCCTTGCTCAACGATTTCACCGTTGTTTTACTCAGTGTTTTTCCCCTTCCGATTCTCTACACTTTAGCAAGCTATCATTGCTTCAAGCAAAAGAAAATCACCCAGTGCTCGGATCTGGTTACCTCTACGTTTCAAAAACGTTTTCTCTGCAACTTTGATAGATATTTCACCCCTGCGTGGGAGAAAAATCGCCCAACACTTGGATCTGGTTACCTCTGTGTTTTAAAATGTTTTCTCTGCGTTGCAATTTATTTCGCCCAGCACACAGGTACCATGGATCTGCAACAATTTCAATATTTTTATTTATTAGTGTATTAATGTTCGTATAGACATATACAACGTACACAATAAAATTGAATGATATGATTTACCGCGACTTGCAAGATGAGGTGTGTTAATCTCGGAGGATTCGAGGTCTGTCTTAGGTTCATGTTGAGAATCGATATAAAGACTCTGCTCCTTCTGTCGAATGTTCTTTTTCTAAAAGATTAGCAAGGTCTATAAACTGAGGTGGTCTCTGCCTTGCTGAATGTAAATCCATCTACTCCTCTGTAAGAGAGGAGGAACCTCTGATTTCTGAATGGGAACGCCACGTCAAGTGTAGGTGGTATTTATATGTTCAGGGTGCGGCTAACAACGCCGTTAATAATGAGTATGTGTATGCGCACTTCCACACGCATTTTGACTCCAATAATTCCTTCGCGTAACTATGCCTAGTACGTGTCCTTGTGTTTAATTTGATAGGCGCGATGTCCAGATTACAGACACATTATATTGTGGAGTGCAATGTCGAGAATACAGACACATAATTCTGATCGTTCACCATTAATTCGTTAGGTTCGAGCTGATACTTGTCGTGTTCTTGGGAGGGAAATTTCAAAATATCATTTACCTCTGCATGTTAACTACTGGACCATGATTCCTCCTCATCTAGATTTCCTTTATCGACTGTCAAATAGCGGCCCATGTAATCGTTGACTGCCAGTGTTACCTTGGCTCCTTGCAGAAAGGGAAAAAAAAAAAAACGTTTTTATTGCCAGCGAAATCCTCGGTATTTGCACCTTCTTTTGCCTGCCAACTAATTTCGTATTGGATCTTATCATATTACCTTCCTCAGGATTTTGTGCTACTCTCATTGGATGGCTCCCTGTATCAAGAAACTTTTATTAAATGTTGCCCTCCACAATTTTGCTTTAGAGTCTGAGTGGGCTTAATGGTTAAGAACATGTGTTTCCTTTTAAGAGGTCACAGGTTCAAATCTAGAGGGGGTAGGGAGGGGGTAGGGTATGTATACCTTCGTAGACTTTACCAGTCAAATCGTTGGGCGGAGGGGGGTCCCTTGTCCCACAAACAAGGGGGTCTCATACACCAATTTGGTGAGCTGGCTTGGCCGTGAACTTAAAAATAGTATTATTTAATGAAATTTAAGTGATTTACTTTGGGCATTGAAACAAGATAATGTTACCTATTCATAATAATTGTGATTGATAGCTCTAATAATTTTAAATAGTCTAAAATTAACTTAAGACAAGTTTAAGGAAACCTCGTTTCGCATTACCTTCAACTAATTATGTATTAATAGTATTATCAAGATTATTATTAAATCTATCGAGATTCATGTTATGAAGACTTCGAGTCAGGATGGTTTTGTGATCTGTTTAGAAGATAAACCAAGCTAGGCAATATTACTAAGATACTCCAATCTCAGGTGATGAAGACTTAAGTTATCATTGTTTATGTTTCTAGTTATAAGGTAAAACCAAGCAATGTGATAAATGAAATAGACTTTTTATTAAAGGACATGACGAGTATTCTTTATTCCATTTGACAATTATATATGATACCTCATTTCAGGAAGGGATAAAGGATAGATTGATGGTGGGATGCTTTAAAAAGGCTATTTGGGATGTATTAGGAAACTTTTGGTTGTCCCATCAATTTTATGGCGAGGTCGATGTATGTAAATTGTAGTTGGGCTAGTGTCGGAATGCTTCTTACGCGATACTGCGTCAATTAATTTGATATGTGTCTATATAGTCGGGTTGATGTTGGAATGTATTGTCAAGTGGGGCTGCTTCATTTACTTGATGTATGATTTCGTAAAGGAATCTCTTACGCCTCGAAACACGTTGTCGTATGATAGTCTAGAAATTAGTTTACCCTTACGCAATTATACACATTGTTTATGATTGCTTAGTAGACAAACGTCTCTTGCGCCATTAAATTGAGGTGATACATGTCTTAATTGAGTAGATAGATTCTCATTCTCCATGAACATAATGTGATTTATGACTGGTTTGGTAATTAGATTACTTGCGCCATGAAATTAGAATTGATGTTTATTCTTTGTGCTATGGGATAACATTGATGTGTAGATGATTAAGTGTTTGGATCTCCTTGCGCCTTGGAAAAATGTTAATGAAAAAATGTTTGGGTGATTAGATTCGTTGCGCCTTGTGTGAAATGTTGAGGTATATATCGATTGGCTCGCAGGGGTGTATACCGATTGGCAAGTGTCGTGTAAATGGAAGAAAATATGTAAAAAGGATTTCTCAAGTTTGATTCTCACCCTGATTTACTCATGCCCCATGCTTGCGGGCTGTGTGGACGCACTTGGAGGTTATAGAGGTAGCAGACAGGAATCAACCCCGTGTCACGCGAGTACGAGAACCGCGAGTTGTCGATTCTGCCAGCAAAAAAAAAACATCACAAAATCATAAATATGCCTGTGTCCACTTTCTTTTGAATATGTTACCTTGGGCATCTGTGAATTTGCCTTAATAAGCATTTTACCTTTAATTGTTGATGTCTGGGTGCATATATTCAAAAGGGGTGTGTCCATCATCATGTCTAGGATGTTGTGAATGTGAGATGATTGAGTGTGAGGATGCTTCAAATTTGTCAGACTTTACAAAATTGGTCGATTGTTTCCCTTTGGAAGGTTCAAGTTCTTGGGCAAGGGACTTAAATCTTTTTCAGTGGTTGAGTTGAATGAGAATGAGATACTTCTGATGCAATGTGTAGGGCAGGTCACTTAGGTGGAGGAGGAGGTAATGACAATGACATTGTGGGCCATCCATGAGCTTTAACTTTGGGAGGATGCACAACATCATTCCAGCCATCATTGGTTGGGATCTCAGGTGGTAAGGACACATGTAGTTGTACTGGTATGCCATAGATTCTAGGATGTGGTCGCAAAGGTGGTCCTTCAAGTGGAGGAGGATGTTGAAAGGCTCTTTGTTCGACTAATTTTAGGAAACCCGTCTATAAGAGTTGATTAAACTCTTCTGAATCAACATCAAAATGAAGGGAAAATCAAAGTCTTTTGCTTCCCCCTTGCCAAAAATCATTTGGCCTTCTTCCTCTACCTTTGTTTCCTCTGCCATGGCTGCCTCTGTTACACATTATTTTGGTCACCCCAGTGATCAACCGACGACATGTGCTTAACTCACTTACATTTTCCCTGAAAACATTAAAAGAGACTTTCTCCATGAGAAAAGTGGTTTGCTTTTCCTCCCTCAAAAACTATGACAAGGAAGATCGCCGCATCCTGATATATGCTTGGGGTGCGATGATGCTTGATCATCACACTCTACACCAAATATGGACTGTGGCGTCGTCGCAGGTTGCCTGTGCATAGGATGCGACAATTCTTAAGCAAGGGAAAAGTCAAAATTCACGAATGTTCTAGAAGGGAATCTTCTAGAAGATGAGGTGGCCTCTGATCTGTTTGTATATTACTCACTTCTCTGATTTAGTGGGATCGTCCTAATCTCCTCATCCATCCCTCTTTCACCCTATATAAAGAAGGATCTCTCGTGGAAAAGGCTAAGGTTTGTAAGGGCTTGCATATGTATGAAGAGTTC
>ML836195.1:7358-29812 GCA_009831015.1 Picea engelmannii
TAAACTCCTATTAAATCTTTCCATTGTCAATAGATATACGCCTTTTGGCGTAATTACGAAAAATATTATTTTATCAAAACAATATATACTATTTCGAAATAGTCCAAATAACATGAGAAGTCAAAAATGCATGTTACTTTACTTATTGGTCTTTGGCGTAACGTGATTCATATTTAGATAAGGTTGAAACCATTGTAACATGAAGTCTTGAGTGCTAAGAGAGCAATGAGGTTGAAGCATCTCTAATATGAAGTTTTGAAATGTGGAATTGAATTTTATAATGGTGTTCATGGTTGTAATTTTGTTGTAGAATGTATTGGGTGAGTTGAGGTAGTGATAGGTGTTAGTGTAACATAGTGTAGTTTCTCTATTTGTTTTTCTACACTATGTTACAATAAGGATAAGGATGAGATGATGTTATTGTAACATAGTGTAGTTTTTCTATTTGTTTTTCTACACTATGTTACAATAAGGATGAGATGATGTTAATGTAACATAGTGTAGTTTTTTTATTTATTTGACTTACTTGATATATATATTTTAAGGTGTCAACACATTAATAATCACAAAATATAAATCCAATTATTGAAATTGGGTATTATACAATGTAGTAATGACTTTTTCAAGAGTTGGAATCATGTTGTGGATAAAGGGTCATATTTGCATAGCTTTTATAAAGGGTTTGGTTAAATCAATGATGTAGTTTTTATTGTGACATTTGGTATGTTCAACCTTATGTCACATGATATTAACCTATGTTGAAACTCACAAATTTAATATTAGACAAGATTTTGTGTGTACTTCGTGGGATATATCAAATTGATAAAGCTAAAGGAAAAGATGAAGACACTAATTATGTGTATGGCTTCAAACAATATAGAAGATACAAGATTTTGGTCATATAAGTTGAGATGGTCTCTTGCTTAATTTTGTAACCTACCAATTGATTAGGTAGCCCTGCATGGAAATAATTGAGTTTGCTTGATGTATAAATGTAGCGATCCCCGTCGTTACGACAATAAGAAAGAATAACGAGTATAATTTTTTTTTCTTTTATGTAGGAAAGTAATAATGACAATACAATCAATCATTGCAACTCGACGAAAAACACAATGCACACAATTCAGTCAACAAACAAACATAACGACCTAGCATACTAGCACATCAAGCAAGATGCAACATACGACAATTAATCAGATGAAAAATAAAGACGACTACCCGCCCATCCTACCCTGCAAGGTTAGGACCTCTAGGACACATAAGCAACACTCAAGCCAAGGTTCCCATCGATTTTGACCATTTAAGGTCTCAGGGCTGGTGATTGTTCTGAGGAACAAGGAGGTGTTTACATTTCCCCCGACACAATCAACTAAGCAGACCAAGCTAATAGCTACATCAACGATAAACTAAATCTTCATGCCATCAATCCTAACATCAAATAAACATGGCGCCCGGGTAATAATTCTCATAACACGTCATAGACCGCAGTATATCCAAGGCGCACAAGAAATTATTAGTTACACATAAAAAATTCAATGTGCATGAGATATCAATTTTATTCGCAAGGTGCAAGAGAATACAAATAATACATCAACCATACTTCAACAATATTTAAAAGCACAATAGTCACCAAAATTCTAGTTCAATCATGCATCAACAATACTCAATGGTGCAGTAGTAATCTAAATATTAACCCATCTAACAACTACTACTTGTGCCATTAAATTGTTAATTGTGCAGTAGTAATCTAAATATTAATCCATCATACATTAACAATTTAATGGCATAAGTAGTAGTTGTTAAATCAACATACATCAACAAATTTTAATAGCGCAAACAATCCAATGACTAATCCAACATGCCTTCCATTACATTCCATATCGCGAAAAGCCTAGATCTAATCATTCATTGCATCATAATTCCATCATGTGCTAGGAGTATGATACTTTAAACCATCATTCATTATATTAAATTTAAATGCGCAAACAATCCAATGACTAATCCAACATTCCTTCCATTACATTCCATATCGCGAGAAGCCTAGATCTAATCAATCATTCATTGCATCATAATTCCATCATGTGCTAGGAGTATGATACTTTAAACCATCATTCATTATATTAAATTTAAATGCACAAGAGTGATCTAAAGGATAAAGTAAGACAATCTCTTCTACCTAAGTTGGAAATTACATTGGGTTGTGAAACTTGCCTCACTCAACTTATAAAAGGTTATAAGGAAAGATATATATAGACCAACTCACTCTTCCTCAAGGTGAGTTTCTTTTGGGTTTAACAAGTTCCACTGGATTTAATTGTTTTTACAAACTTGGTCGAGTTACGAGAAACAAAATCTTTACAACCAGAAGGCTTCCCAAAATAAAGAACGATAAAAATTTCTCCGCCTTTAAGGTTAAGGATTTCTTGACATGTGTTCCTTGAGGAGACTTTGGTAAGTAGGATGTAATATGTTTCTTAAGCATTAGAGTTTAAATAGTTAAGGTCAGAAGAAGTAAACCTGAAGATAGATCTTAAAATCAAACATTCCATAATGGAATACACGTTACCTTCCTACACATGATTATTAATCAAATATGAGATAATAAATTACGAAGGGAAGGTACTCACCCCTTTTCCTACAAAAGATAATAATAAAATATAAAAATTATCTAATTTTCTAACTAATGGAAATAACTCTTAAAAAAATCAATAACCCTTCTATAAATATAACTCTTAACTGAATAATAATCAATTATATGTTCTCTCTAGTCATAACCAGTTAATTTTCAATGTTCTAAATTATTACTAGATCTATGTCGAGTGGGTAGATCCCATCCTCGCCAAAGATAATAAGGAAATGGAAAATGTAGCTATGGTAGAGGAGCGCAGTCCCTATCATGGAAAAATAATAAAACAGAGAAGGAGTAAATGCAAGCAGAGATGATTTTGTTGATATGCAAGGGAAATCCACCAGGAAGATCCCGATTTTATGGGTGAACGATTTTAGAAGACACACAACCATAATAAATCGCTCAGGAATGAATGATAAATGCTTACACCATTAGCAAGCTAAAAGATAGAAAAAACGTGGAGTTTGCAGCTAAAATGTCGAGGTTCCCGCACACCCACAGGGTGCCATAAACGCCTACTCGCTGGGTAAGTAAGTGGCCATCACATAATTTAAGAACAAAAAGGAAAACGCTAGCGAGGAAATTAAATGTTGAGTAGAAAAAGGGAGGATTATTGAGGGATTCAAGGTATACATTGTCGGGAAGAAGAGGTAGTACGTTGGGCGAATTCTCAGTAAAACCACGGTGAAACTATAGGAAAATGCCTGAGGAAAAGAATGAATGCTGAGTGAAATACAAGACAATAGCGGTGCCTTTAAAGGTTATTTTTTTTAGCATAAGCAAGGAATCACTACGAGAAAAACATGATCGTGGAGCTGAGGATGCTCACCTTCGAAAAGCAAAATGAAAAGGGAGTTTTACCATGAGAATTGAAAGAAAAAAGCAATTGCTAAAGGGTGCCAAGTATTTGGGCAATTTCGTGGAAAGGCGTTAAACGTGGAACACAGGTCGTACGTAGTCCCGTAGCCATTCTCTAGGAATGATGCATAATTAAAGTTTTGATTTTGTTTGCCGAAAGATCTAGATGAGAATATAATCATCAATCATAATTGTTGATTTTTTTTTTCCGCTGAAAGATCTGGGTGGAAATATGATATTATTCAGATTTTGTCGTTAGGTTAACTTATATAATATTATAATTACCCATAGTTATAACGTAGTGAACAACCAAGAATTACTACAAGAAAATTCGTGGGAAATACGTTGATTTCAATCTTCTCGATGTGAGTATTGTCAGATTTCAATGTCATATTAGGTGCCACTCACCGAGGCAAAATCAGAACGAATCACCATGAGGGCACTCTAAAACTGGGCAGATTTGGTCCACAGGATGCGGAGAATGCTGAGAAAATGTAGGTTGAGCATAGAAGTGAACACATAGAGCCATGGGCTCTCGAAAATGCGAAGGGAAAGCCAAGTCATTCGTTGGGAATGGGTGAACACACAAAGATCTTGAAATAAAACCACAAGGGTAAAACACCATAAAATCCACCAAGAATGCTTTCCAACCAGAGTTCTTGAGGGGATGCATTGCATTGCTGGGCAGTTTCATTTTTTTTTGCAAGAATCAAGATAAATTCTGGCAGCGTAACCTTATGCAAACCAGACATGATCCATACTCCTCCTCTACCATCCCTTTTATAGAGTTTTCTTACTGATTACTTTCCCAAATCCTCATTAGATTCTTTTTATTAAATTTAATTAGGATAAACCTCCCTCATACACATGTCACCTAATCCCTTAGTTGCACCAGAAAAAATCAATCAATTAATTAATTAATTTCTCCTATTTCCCCCACCCACCTAAAAGCGTTCCTAAAACTTCTCCTCGGTGTCCCTTTATTCCCTTACATTTCTTAAATGACTGATGCCTTTCTTAAAACCTAGTTGAGTTCACAATTAGAAGGTTCCAAAGACTAGATTCCCTACTAAGTTAGAAATTTCCCTTTTTCTTAAGTTTCCCCTTTTCTGCTTAGTTCAGATTTAGCAGGTTTAGACATAAGCAAAAATTTACCCTTTTAATAATTTAATCCTTCATCAAAATTTTACTTGAATTATTAAATTTTGAAATTTCTTTACCCCCTTCTTGTTACATGTCCATTTAGTGTTTTTTTTATCACATGTTCTACATAGACCTAGGTTTTAAATTCACTAGGATTGGCAACAATTTTTAAGGGACAAATTTGTTATTAAACTTTACTCATACCCTCATTCATTTTAAGGCTGACCAAGTTCTAGGGAGGCATAGTTTTCTAGGCACTAGGTTTATTAATCTTACTAGAGTTAAAATTGTGAGGTGTCCTTCAAGACGCACTACATGCTCCAAGAGTGCCCTTCGCCTTTTCTCGTTTTATTTGCGCGACGTGCCCTTCAAGACGCACTAAATGCTCCAATAATGCCACTCACCTTTTGACTGAATTTGGTAGACGTCAAACCCATGGAGTCAATACTCCCTCAGGTGACCTTGTGGGAGACTAAAGGCATCTAAGGAATAAGGACCCTGCCTTATTGTGCAACCCTTAGAATCATCGTGAGTGACTATCACAGTCTGCCCTCATGACATTGTGGATCTCTAGAACTAGGTAATCGTTAACCTACAGTTCGAGCCACGACGAGAGTGTTAGTAGGTTGTGGCAGGGTTGCTGCCACACCTCTCCTTCAATGTCCTTGGTTGTCGTGCGTGACCCATTTACTCCAAATGTGAGTCTGGTTGGAAAGTTATCATCATCCTGCATCCATCAACGAAACATGTTAACTATAACAATCAATATCATAATATCTAGTCATATGTCACATCTGTAATATCAAAAACGTTCAAACCATAACAATCCACTCCCTGACTCGATTCGAAGTCCAAGGAGATCCATCGATTCCATCGACATCCTCTAAAGTCCAGAGTCCTGCACACTCAGGAGAACCTAGTCAATAGAACCTGTCGATATAAATATAGAAAAATAACATAACATCAAATCCACATCTCATAAGCATAATCAAAATAGCCAACCGTGTAATGAACCGGATCACTTTCACACAAGTGTCCTCAAAGAATAAGTCTATCAGTGTGCGCAAGAGCGGGATGTTACATACACCCCCTCTTGTTTTAAAATTTGTCCCGAAGTTTCACATTATATAAGTGTCGAAATAAAGTGTCTAACAATATCAATATGTGTAGCTATCAAACAAAAATGGAAATTGTTGACGCATATCATATGCGTCCTCCTAGGTTGTCGAGTGCGGACTATAGTTGTCCCAATGGACCTTGATCTCATCTACTGCTCGACGTCGTAGCTGTCGAATGCGATGGTCCAGGATGCAGATTGGCTACGTTGTGAACGCACCCTCGTCTGATACCTGCAAGGAACTCATGTCAATCACATGTGTAGGATCACTAACATAATGTATTAAAATAGATACGTGAAAAACATTGTGCATATGCCTCAAAGAATTAGGCAAGGCTAGTTGATAGGCCATGGGCCCCTTTCTTTCCGCAACCTTGAAAGGTCCCACGAACCTAGGAGAGAGTTTATCACCCTGTCCAAACTTGATCGAACTCTTGTGCAGTTTCACCCACAAGAAAACTCGATCGCGAACTTCACAACTACGATCGATACGATGCGCATCGACATAACTCTTCTGTCGATCCTGTGCTTACTTTATCCTTTGTCTTCTGGTTTGCATTTGGTATTTCATTTCTTGGATCACTTCTGGTACCACTAGGACCCTATCCTCAAGCCAATCCCAACTCAAAAGTGTCTGACATGGTCGCTCATAAAGAATCTTGAAAGGCACCATCTTAATGGTGCTTTGATAATTGTTGTTATACACAAATTCTACCAGTGGCAAGAATTCTTCCCAACGCTTCTGTTGGTGCATCACGTACATATACAACATATCCTCCTAGATTTGGTTCGTTCACTCAGTCTGCCTGTTTGTCTCCGGGTGATATGCGGTACTAAAGTTAAGTTGGGTTCCCAAGGCCTCTTGGAAACTAGTCCAAAATCGTCATGTAAACATTGATCCTCGATCGAATATAATCCTCTTAGGAACGCCATGCAGCCTCATGATCTCGTTGATGAAAACTATAGCTATGTTCAGAGCCTGATACATCGTACACACCAGAATAAAATGTGCACTATTCATTAGAGTGTCGACTACTACGAAAATTGAGTCGTGTCTGCTTGCCATTAGTGGCAATCTAACAATGAAATCCATCGAAATGACCTCCCATTTTGATTCCGAAATAGTGTGTGGTTGTAGTAAACCTGTCAGATGTCTATGTTCAGCCTTCATCTGTCGACATTCTAGACATCTTGCCACGTAGTTGACTATGTTTGCCTTCATTCCTTTCCAAAAGAATAAGGGTTTAGGGTCTACCCTCATGTTTGTGACTTCTGGGTGAGCCATGTACACTACTCTATGAGCCTCATTTAGGATCAAACTCCTCAACTCGTCGTTGGGTGGTACGTATATTTGATTTTTAAATCTCAATAATCCGTCGTTGTCCACAGTAAACACCTCAAATTTTGGTACTATCATTGTGTTTTGTCCGATAAAATCCTGGACCTCTTTGTACCAGTCATCGTTGCGTTGTAAGGTTAGAATATTTTCACGTAGATTTGTCTGAAGAGGCATCAATGAAAATATGTGTGGTCTCCGACTCAACGCATCAACCACTCTGTTCACTTTTCATTTTATGTAAGTAATCTCGAAATCATACTCGCTAATCAATTTTGACCAACGTCATTGTCGCACGTTCAAGTTGCTTTGTGTAAAGATGTGATGTAAACCACATTGGTCCATTTTTAGTTCGAATTTTCGTCCAATAAGGTAGCATCTCCATACTCTCAAGGCATACACAATGGCTATCAGCTCTAAATCGTGCGTTGCATAGTTCTCCTCGTGCCTTCTTAAATTTCTTGAGATGTAAGTGATCACTTGACCGTCTTGCATAAAGACTCCACCTAAGCCTTCCTTGGATGCATCAGTGCATACCAAGAAGTCCTTGTCCATGTCAGGGACCTTTAGTATCGACAATGTCGTGAACAACTCCTTGAGCCTCTGAAATGATTTCATGCATTTCTCGGTCCAAACAAACTTCTTTTTCTTCTTCTATAAGTTCGTAATCAGATTTTCTATCTTTGAAAAACCCTCGACGAACCGTCGATAATATCCTGCTAAACCCATGAACTTCTGGGACATTCGTCGGAGTAGGCCATTACATAATAGCCTCGACCTTTTTTGGATCCACAATGATGCCTTCGTCGGAGATGACATGCCCTAAGTAATGAATCTTTGATTGATAAAATGAGCATTTCGACAGTTTCCCAAACAATTTGTTCTCTCGTAGACATTGTAGTACCAAGCGCAAGTGTTCCCCATGCTCCTCCATCGTCCGAGAATATATCAAAATATCGTCAAAGAATACTTGGACGAACTTGTCTAAGTATTTGCAGAACACCCTGTTCATCAAACTCATAAATACCCCTGGGGCGTTTGTCAGTCCAAACTGTAAAATAATAAACTCATAATGTCCAAACCTCATCTTAAAGGTGGTCTTAGGGATGTCATTCTCCTTGATCTGTAACTAGTGATACCATGATCTCAAGTCGATATTCGAAAACACCGTCACACCTTTCATTTGATCAAACAGATCGTCAATGCTTGACAACATATATTGATTATTGATCGTTGCCTTGTTCAATTGACGATAGTCAATGCAAATATGAAAATAAAATGCGCACCCCATGGTGACACACTTGGATGTATAAGTCCTAGGTCCAACAACTCCTTCAGTTGCATTTTTAGCTCCTGTAACTCCTAGGTCAACATCTGATAAGGAGTTCTTTGTATTGGTTCGGTTCTCGGTTTTAGGTCAATGCTAAATTCCAATTCCCTTTCTGATGGCATCTCAGGTAACTCCTCAGGGAAGACGTTTGCAAAGTCTCGCACCACCTGAAGGTTTTCTAGACCTTTCGTTGCTCCCATCTCGTTTAATGCAAGGATCACATAAAGATTACATCCCTTGTGCATTCTCTTTCGTAGATGTAAGGAAGAGATGAACCTTAGGGAAACTCCCTGGTTCTGACCTAAATTCACACGTCTTTGTCCCTCTTCATCGACCAATCTCAACCGTTTTGTCTTACAGTTGAGTATCGCGTCATGCGATTCCAACTAGTCCATACTGATCACGATGTCATAAGACCCTAAGATCATGACATACAGGTTGGCCCTTGTGACAAACTCTCCCAGGTTAAGGTTACAACCCGTAACCTTTCCTCCAACCTTCTGTTTGGTTCCCGAAGCCATTTCTACAAAGATAAACTCGTCTTGTTCGAATGCCTTTACCTTAATTCTTTTTAACATTGCACCATAAATAAAACTCTTTGTAGCACCTGGATATATCAAAATACTAAGGGTATGGTCAGCGAGAGTACCTGATGTCTTGATCAAAGTGGACTGGTGCTCTTCCTGGTGGTATTTACCGCTGCATGAATTTGATGGGCCTTGCCCAAATCTCCCATGGTAGTGGGTCTGACTGATCTAGATGCTCTGGACCTCTCAACTGGGTAGTCACGCTGGTAATGTGGCTCTCCACATGTCCAACACCTTATATTTGGTCTAGTACTCTTGGTACCTGAAGTAGAAGATGACGACACACCGACCTAGAACCCTGTTCTATTCTGCTGAATAGGCCTAAACTACTACTACTGCGGTCGACGCTGCTACTGGTTTTGTGGTCCCCTATAAGGAGTTTTCTACTGAGGTGCTAGTCGCCAAGGTGTAGTGAAGGTGGATCCTCTCAGAGTTGCACGATGTCCCAATGGATATCTAGTTGGTGTCTGATGCTATTGTGCAACAGATGACGTCTGTCTCGTTGGTCTCACTGGAGTCATGCTCTGACCCCCGATGATAAGCTCATCCTCTTGTATGAGGGCCTTCTGAATAACATCATGCAAGGTTTGAGGCCTCAAAATCCTCAGTTTTGCACGAATGATGACATTAAGGCCAAACACAATCTTGTTGACCTTAAGCTTCTCGGTATTCAGGTGAGGAGCATACCGAAGCATCTATGGTCTCGTACTTGGGAGCCGTACGACCACCCTGTCACAAATCATTGAACTCGTTGAGCTGATGCTCAATGAATTCCTCATACATATACCTCTCCCGGAATTGTTCCTCGAATAGTTCCCATGACATGTCTTCGACGACCATGTTTAATTGTGGCAGGAGCATCTTCCACCAGAGAAGAGAGCTCCCTTTCAGTTGAAATACCACCATCTAGACCTTCATGTTGGAGGTAGAGTCGTGAAGTTCAAAGCACATCGCTATATTCTCTAACCATGCCTCAACAGTTGCGCCATCCGGGGCACCAAAGAACTCAGGAAACTTGACCTTCTCGAGATCGTGGTGAATGATACCAGTATCGATCGAGGCGCATGGTGGACCCTCAGGAAGTGTTGGTGCCCTGGCCTCATCTCTATCCAAATGTTTTATCAGTGCCTCAGACATCCTTTGAAAGGACCTCATCATCCCAACCACATCCTCCACAACTTTCTTTTCTTGCTTGACAACTTGTTCGTCTCCCTGGGGGTTAGACCCCTCAGGTGTTGATGCTACTAGGGGCGTCACACCTCCTCCCTTAACACCCCGTTGTATGCCTTCGCGACGTCCTCTAACCATGATTACCTGGACGAATAAAAATCAATTTAAATTAGCGACATTTATAATCAAGTATCCAATCAATGGAATCCATAGTGATCCCAAGTCATGGGTCGAACCGGCTCTGATACCATATGTAACGATCCCCATTGTTACTACAATAAGCAAGCATAATGAGTACATTTTTTTTTGTTTTATTTTATGTAGGAAAGTATTAATGACAATAAAATCAATCATCACAACTCGACAATGAACACAACACACACAGTTCAGTCAACAAACAAACATAACGACCTAGCATACTAACATATCAAGCAGTTGGATGCAACATACGATAATCAATTAGATGAAAAATAAAGACGACTACCCTCCCGTCCTACCCTGCAAGGTTAGGACCTCGAGGACACATAAGAAACACTCAAGCGCAAGTTCCCATTGATTTTGACCATTTAATGTCTCAAGGATGGTGACTATTCTGAGGAACAAGGAGGTGTCTACATTTCCCTCGACACAATCAACCAAGCAGACCAAGCTAACAACTACATCAACGATCAACTAAATATTCATGCGATCAATCCTAACATCAAATAAACATGGCGCATGAGTAATCATTCTCATAACACGTCATAGACCATAGTATATCCAAGGCGCACAAGAAATTATAAGTTATCAATTATATTGTGCATGGGCATTCTACTTAATTAATCCACCATTTACACATCAACAATTCAAGGTGCATGAGATATCGATTTTATTTGCAAGGTGCAAGAGAATATAATTAATACATCAACCATACTTTAACAATATTTAAAAGCACAATAGTCACCAAAATTCTAATTCAATCATGCATCAACAATACTCAATGGCGCAGTAGTAATCTAATTATTAACCCATCATACATTAACAATTTAACGGTGCAACTAGTAGTTTTTAAATCAACATACATCAACAAATTTTTAGTAGTGCCAACAATCCAATGCCTAAACCAACATTCCTTCCATTACATTCCATATCGCGAGAAGCCTAGATCTAATCAATCATTCAATGCATCATAATTCCATCGTGTGCTAGGAGTCTGATACCTTAAACCATCATTCATTATATTAAATTTAAATGCGCAAGAGTAATCTAAAGGATAAGGTAAGACAATCTCTTCTACCTAAGTTGGAAATTGCATTGGGTTGTGAAACTTGCCTCACTCAACTTATAAAAGGTTATAAGGAAAGATATATATAGACCAACTCACTCTTCATTAAGGTGGGTTTCTTTTGGGTTTAACAAGTTCCATTGGATTTAATTGTTTTTACAAACTTGGTCAAGTTATGAGAAAAAAAATCTTTACAACTAGAAGGCTTCCCAAAATAACGAACGATAAAAATTTATCTTCTTTTAAGGTTAAGGACTTCTTGACATGTGTTCCTTGAGGAGACTTTGGTAAGCAGGATGTAATACATTTCTTAAGCATTAGAGTTTAAATAGTTAAGGTCAGAAGAGGTAAACCTGAAGATCGATCTTAAAATCAAACATTCCATAATGGAATACATGTTACCTTCCTACACATGATTATTAATCAAATATGAGATAATAAATTACGAAGGGAAGGTACTCACCCCTTTTCCTGCAAAGGATAATATTAAAATATTAAAATAATTTAATTTTCTAAATAATGGAAATAACTTTTAAGAAAAGCAATAACCCTTCTATAAATATAGCTCTTAATTGAATAATAATCAATTATATGTTCTCTCAAGTCATAACTAGATAATTTTCAACGTTCTGAATTATTACTAGATCTACGCTGAGTGGGTAGATCCCATCCTGGCGAAAGATAATCAACAAATGGAAAACATAGCTATGGTAGAGAAGCACAGTCCCT
The DNA here is from genome assembly GCA_009831015.1 of Picea engelmannii. Classification (NCBI taxonomy): domain Eukaryota; kingdom Viridiplantae; phylum Streptophyta; class Pinopsida; order Pinales; family Pinaceae; genus Picea; species Picea engelmannii. Next base: position 19,522 of record ML836195.1, read on the forward strand.
CTCATGGAAAAAGAATAAAACAAAGAAGGAGTAAATGCAAGAAGAGATGATTCTGTTGATAAGCAAGGGAAATCCACAAGGAGGATCCTGATTTTCTGGGAGAACTATTTTAGAAAATGCAGCCACAATAAATAACTCAGGAATGAATCATAAATCCTTACACCATTAGCAAGCTAAAAGATAGCAAAAACATGGATTTTCTAGCTAAAATGGTGGGGTTCCTGCATGCCCACAGGGTGCCATAAAATCCTACTCACTGGGTAAGTAAGTGGCCATCACATAATTTAAGAACAAAAAGGAAAATGCTAGAGAGGAAATTAAATGATGAGTGGAAAAGGGGAGGATTGATGAGGAATTCAAGGTAGACATTGTTGGGAAGAAGAGGTAGTATGTTGGGAGAATTCCCAATAAAACTGCAGTGAAACTATAGGAAAGGAAAAGAATGAACGCTGAGTGAAATAAAAGACAATAGCGGTGCCTTTAAAGGTTAATTTTTTTTTAGCATAAGCAAAGAATATTTGGGAGAAAAACATAATCATGGAGCCGAGGACGCTCACCTTCGAAAATAAAAATGTAAAGGCGAGTTTTATCGTGATATTTGAAAGCAAAAATCATCTTCTAAAGGGTGCCAAGTATTTAGGCAATTTCGTGGAAAGGCGTTAAACGTGGAACGTAGGTTGTATGTAGTCCCGTATCCATTATCTGGGAATGAAGCATAGTTAAACTTTTGATTTTTTCCGCCAAAAGATCTAGATGAAAACATAATCATCAATCATAATTGATTATTTTTTTTCCTGCCGAAAGATCTGGGTGGAAATATGATGTTATTCAGATTTTGTCGTTAGGTTAACTTATATAATATTATAATTACCCATATTTATAGCATGGTGAACAACCAACAATTACTGTAGGAAAATATGTGGGAACTACGTTGATTTCAATCTCCTCGACGTGACTATTGTCAAATTTCAATGTCATATAAGGTGCCACTCACCGAGGCAAAATCAGAATGAATCACCAGGAGGGCACTCTAAAACTAGATGGATTTGGTCCACAGGATGCAAAGAATACTAAGAAAATGCAGGTTGAGAGTAGAAGTGAACACACATAGCCTTGGGCTCTCGAAAATGCAGAGGGATAACCAGGTCATTCGTTGGGCATGGGTGAACAAACATAGATCTTGAAAAAAAAAGCACAAGGTTAAAAACCATAAAATCCACCAAGAATGCTTTCCAACCAAAGTTCTGGAGGGGACACATTTCATTGCTGGGTGGTTTTGTTTTTTTTGCAAAGATGAATCAAGATAAATTCTGGTAGCGTAACCTTACGCAAACCAGACGTAATCCATACTCCTCCTCCGCCATCCCTTTTATAGAGTTTTCTTAGTGATTACTTTCCAAAACCCTCATTAGATTCTTTTTATTAAACATAATTAGGATAAACCTACCCCAACACATGTCACCCGATCCCTTAGTTGCACCAGAAAAAAAATCAATTTATTAATTAATTAAATTTCCTATTTCCTTCACCCACATAAAAGTGTTTCTAAAAATGCTCCTCGGTGTCCCTTTATTCCCTTACATTTATTAAATGACCGACACCTTTCTTAAAACCTAGTTAAGTTCACAATTAGAAGGTTCCAAAGACTAGATTCCCTACTAAGTTAGAAATTTCCCTTTTCCCTTTTCTTCTTAGTTCATATTTAGCAGGTTTAGACACAAGCAACAATTTACCCTTTTAATAATTTAATCCTTCATTAAAAATTTACTTGAATTATTAAAGTTTGAAATTTATTTACCCCCTTCTTGTTTTTTTTTTTTAAATAAAAAAGGTAGTACCTGCTATATTATATTAACAAAAAACTTTGACAAAATATACAATGGCATGGGTCTAAGTCACCAAAAATGCTGCCGATTTCCGGAAACCAGCATAAGTGGAGAGCAAATAACAGTTATATGATAAAACATGAAGGAAAGTAGCATCTGTCCTGCCCGGAGGAAACCAGGACAGATGTCTATAGTCCAAATAAACATAAAACAGTAACACGATAAGACTAAGAACCAAGAAGGCATAAAAACCTAGGTACCCGACGACCTGTCGCCATTGCCAGTCTGCCACGTGGACCCAGCCGGGATGGCAAAAGCCTGCGTGCAAAGGGGGCACTTCCGCTGAGCTGGAACACTGGAATACGCGTCGAGGAGCAAGTCCAGGCACTGGCCCATGAGAAGGGCCCTATGCTCCAGGTCTGACATGTGGCCTCGAAGCTTGAACACCAGAGCCAGGTGCTCTACCTGGAGGAGAGAGCCATGCATACCGCCACCCACGTCGCTGAGGGGAGCATTCCTCAATTCCACTGCCACTCCAATGCCAGCCTCGAACTCCCTCTGCTTCGCATCATCCCCTTCAATCTTTCTCAAAGTGCGCTTGTTATCCACAATCTTCTCTGCTCCAGTTGCCTGCATGCCGTGGATGATAGGACTGTTGTCACCCGGCCAGGGAATTTCTTCAACAATGCAGCTGGGGAAATCGTCTTCCCTAGCCAAATTGGGTCTAGTTCCCTCCTGATTGGTCGTCTCTATGGCGTTGGGCTCCTCTACAATCGACAGGTCCTCCATAAACGGGTCCTCCTCCACGAAGCAGGTGGGAAACGTAGCCTCAACTTCAACCTCCTGCCTATCACCTGGCTTAATTGCCGTGGCATCTCTGCTACAGCCAGCTCCTGACCCTACAATAGTGGCGAGCAACACCAATTTCTCAGCCCGGGCCTTCTTCCGAAGAATGGAGGTCACCAATGCAAGAGCGCGTTCCAATTGCTCCTTCTGTTTTTGCTGCGCCTTGTGGGCATTCCAGGCTGAGCCATGGCGAGGCTTGCCTTGCTTTCTAACCACAGTATCCGGGGGATGAATGAAAGTACCGAGTGGTTGCCGTGATAAGCTGAAAATCCAGGACAAGAGTGGTTGTAGGTGCAGAACGCGAGCAAACCGACTCTGTCTCGGCACACACAAAGACAAACTGCCCAGAAAATCCTTGCCAAAATGCAAAGAAAAGGTAGTGATCTAGGACAAGAGGAGAGCAGGATTACACCAGAGCATCCAAGCGACAAGCAGAGCCGAAGCAGGAGCAGTCCCGCTCTGTCTGGGCTCATAAGAAAACATATAACCAGAAGCCGAAGTCACTTGCCCGCCCTTATCCCCTTTCATGTTGAGTACGTAGTAGGCGTTAATGGTCGCGCGAGGGAGGAGTCCCTCCTTCGTATGGATGCAGCTATGGCCGTCCACCATCGTAAATGCAGATGCGTGGGTGGCAGCCATCGACATTTATGCCTGGGCTTAGTACTAAGCCTGGTGTCACCACAATGCCGCATGTCACCTCATCCGGGGCTTTACCCCCTTCTTGTTACATGTCCTTTTAGTGTTTTTTTTTTTTTATCACATGTTCTACTTAGACCTAGGTTTTAAATTCACTAGGCTTGGTGACAGTTTTTAAGGGAAAAATTTGTTATTAAACTTTACTCATACCCTCATTCATTTTAAGGCTGACCAGGTCCTAATGAGGCATAGTTTTCTAGGAACTAGGTTTATTAATCTTACCAGAGTTAAAATTGTGACGTGCCCTTCAAGAATCACTATGTGCTCCAAGGGTGCCACTCGCCTTTTGATTGAATTTGGTAGATGTCAAACCCCTGGAGTCAATACTCCATCAGGTGACCTTGTGGGAGACTAAGGGCCTCTAAGGTATAAATACCCTTCCTTATTGCGCACCCCTTAGAATCATCGTGAGCGACTGTCACAGTCTTCCCTCACGACATCATAGATCTCTCGAACTAGGTAATTGTTAACCTACAGTTCGATCCATGACGGGAGTGCTAGTAGGCAGTGGCAGGGCTGCTGCCACACCTCTCCCTCAATGTCTCTGGTTGTCGTGCATGACCCCTTTACTCCAAATGTGATTCTGATTGACAAGCTATCATCAACTTGCATCCATCAATGAAACATGTCAGCTAACAATCAACATCATAATATCTAGTCACATGTCACATTTTTAATATAAAAAAAATTCAAAACATAACAGTCCACTCTCTGACTCGATCCAGAGTCCAAGGAGATCCATCGATGCCATCGACATCCTCTAATGTCCAGAGTCCTGCACACTCAAGAGAACCCAGTCAATAACACCTTTCGATATAAATATATAAAAATAACATAACATCAAATCCATAACATCTCATAAGCATAATCAAAACAACCAATCGTGTAATGAACCAAATCACTTGCACGAAAGTTTCCTCAAAGAATAAGTCCTATCAGTGTGGCAAGAGCAGGATGTTACAATAAAGAAGTCTACCATAGTTGTTATTTGTTGGATTTTTATTGTCACATGGTGAAGTTGTGATTCCATTAATACTTAGAGTGATAGATGACCAATGTGTTGGATTAGCATAGATAAACCCTATATCCAAATTATTTTCCTAGAAAATTGTTGAGTGCCATGGTTGATTACTTAGGTGTCTCAATAGATGGAAGTATGTTTGTAGGGTCATCGCATGTTCAATGTGTGTACAATGTTTGGCCCAAAGGCATTATTGGTTCCTAGTTGATACAAGAATGACAATCCAAAATTATGTTCATTGTAGAATCACATTTACAAGGGAGAAAGCAAATTACATTTTGTAGTAGATGAAGAATTACAAATGTAGACTCAAATTAGAGATCATGAAGATGAGCGAGAGAGGAGACATGTTCCCAAGGACCACCAAAAATCTGAAGACACAATAAATAATGACTTGACAATGTGTGTATGATCTCATGATTGTAAATAGTACATAATAATTGTAAGACCCAAACTGGTATGTGTGACCCATATTAACTATCAAGCTTTGAATTGTTGTGTTAAGATGTTTTTATATTAAGGTGGAGTGTGAGAATATTATAAAAACATAAAGTCAATGAAATTATCTAAAGATGTCATCATAATAGTAGAAGTTGTCCCTCCAATATTTATAGAACCTAAAATTATAATAATAGAGATTATTTTGACTGCATATGTAACATAGGTATTATAAATAAAGAGCTTTGCAAGCATGTGGTCATGTTGCTTTGTAAAATAGTTCCTTCTTTGTGTTATGTTTGTGCATTTTTTATTTTAATAGGGTGGTGCACCACATTCATACCTCAAATCTACAATGATTCAAACATCGATGCTTCTTTCACCACTTTTGTGAGGACAAATTTCCCAAGCATTGGTGGTGACAACACCCTGTCTCCCTCAGATGTTGCCACCCTTTCCACATTTGAGAATGAGTATCACAATAATATAATGGGCCAAACGGAGATTTTCCATTTAGATGAAGAGCTATTTAATGGAGGTTCTACAAATTCTGAAGTTACTTCCCACTTCAATTTATATTTTATTTGTAACAAGTAGATTTGTGATCATCTTGGAAATTAAAAGCAAAACTCTTCAAGACAATAATAAACTACATATCCATGAGATTATGTTAAGATTTGTATGCTAATTTAGATAGCACAAGGAAAATGTAACATATTTAATATCCTTTGTACTCTAGTGAGGATATAGTTTCTCTTTAAACCACCCAAATTCACACTATTTTTTTCTCTAATACTATAGTTCATTATTTTGTTATTAACTAATTACTATATCTAAATATCCTGATTGAGAGGGTCAATCTTATGAAGTTGAATGTGAGGAGTAATGCTCTTTTTAATATAACGAGATATGACATTGCCTCTTATCCCTCTATGGTGGGATTTTTTGTTCCATGCCAACCATAAGACAAATCCTTCTATGTTAGGGACCTTAGACTCCTCATGCTTTCAACTAGACAAATAATATCAATATCATTCAATATCTAGCTTATCATAGGACCTTTGCACCATGGAAATGACCTTTGCGCCATGGAATGCCAACAGTTCCAAAAAAGGATCCCGATTGCCCCGAATTCCTATTTATTTCCAATTATTTTTCATTTTCTTTCTTATATTCCTGACCCTTTTAAGCTCATAGATTTACTAAATATGCTATATTTATGGTCATTACAACTTACTTTGACACAGATCAACCTATCTTTGTGATCTTTGCTTCTATGAGGTAAGTTGTATCAATTTTTTATTTATTACTTAATTTTTCTTTTACTATTGCTAGTGTATCCTCCTCTTCTTGTTCTTTTATATAAAAAATTATGAGGTTCAAGGCTCTTTTGTTATCCTTAGCTTATTCATTTCCTCTTTGATGAGTTTGATATCCAATTTGTTTTCCATATTATTGAGGGTCAAATTGTTAAAAAATTAAAGTTGACCTATCTCTACATGAATGAATATATATATAAATTATGATGTAAGATTACTTTTTTTTATATTATTAAGAAAAATTACAAAATTTAAAATTTAAAGTGACAGAGTAAATAATGATAAATATTAAAAATGATAAAAAAAATTATGAAATTATTTTAAGGTAATTGTTGATAGTAAAATTATTAATATTCAATTAAAATAATTTTTTATTGATTATTTATTTATGGTAAAATTATTTAATACTTAATTAAAATATTAAGATGATACACTACATTATTCTAATTTTTTAAATATCTTTAATAAATATATTTATACAAGTTTAATAATATTAAATCATTTTAATTATAAAATTTATATTAACAATATATAATGGAATGCCCCATGGTGTAGAGTAGTGAGTGATGGAGTGTAATGTTAAGGCACTACATTATATGAATTCATTGGTTTTAAACTCGAACTTATTTTGTGTGTAGCTTAATTGGACACACCTAAATGCTATAGTGGTAGAAGTTGGATACCACCATATATATAATATAATAAATAAATTTTTAATAATGTGATTAAATAAATGTGTAGTCTAAACATTATAAGTTTTTTATTTTTGCTAGCAAATCAATTACTAGTGAAATCACAATTTTAAACTGTTTAAATAACATTTTTGAGTGTATAAATGGATTTAACAGCCCAAAAACCTCCAAGACACTTGGCACATATAATCTCAACCACTAAAATTGCAATTCCATCCATCCTTTTGGATTTTGACCAAATTTTAGAATAAAGTCAAGATAAAAACATAGAATATTTAAACTCTCTTAAATAAATATTTAAAATTAAAATATAAAATATAAAATATTTCATTATTAATAAAATTTATTCTTTAAAAATATTTCATAATTTAATTCTCTATTTATAATAAAAATAAATATTATTAATTACTATTTAAAAGATTAATTGCATTTTAATTTATATGATTTTTAACATGAGTGGTCTAATAGTTAAGAACATATATTTTTTTCTAAAAAAATTACAAGTTCAAATCCAAAAGAATAAATATTATTAATTACTATTTAAAAGATTAATAACATTTTAATTTATATAATTTTTAACATGAATGGGTCTAATAGTTAAGAACATATATTTAAAAAAAATAAAATTACAAGTTCAAATCCAAAAGAATAAAGTATATATACCTTCATAGAATTTAAAATTAGTTTTAAACATTTACAATCTCTTTAATGCATAATGGAGTTGATCTTTAATACATTCTAAGTTGCTTATCTCATAATTTCAACAGTGAAAGTTTCTAATTTTCCTAGGTAAGATTCTTATTCCCATGCCTTTGAAATGTTAATATATATAAGGCTCTTATTCCCATACCTGTGTAATGTTAATATTGAAACCATTATCATTTAAAAAAATATAATTTGCAGAGAGGTAAATTTTAGCGTGGTTATAGAGGTTACAGAACTTTAATTACTCAAATGTTGACTTAGGGAGAACCTCAAATTATTGAAAGAGTTTTCATTGATAAACTACACGTACGTTATTCTCGGTGGGAGGATTTAAATATCTTTAATTAACGAACTAGGGGTAAAGCAAATCTGAGAGGCCTTCGAGTGGCCTTTTATTGCTGGGTAAACTTAATATATACTATATTGAATAATGTCACCTAAATGGGAATATGAATTCAATAATTGAGTGATGACATCGGCATCTCAATTTATTTACAAAGCTAAAGCTATTAAAGCTTTATGGACAATGCGAAGTTAGGTTGAAAAAAATTGAAAGTATAAGGGTTTGTATTTAGTTGGTTTTTAAAGTAGGTTTAGTGAGTTTTATTATCTATAAATATATTATTATTATTATTATTTTAATGTATTATAATAATAAGTTATGTTAAGAAAAATGATAATTTTGTTAATAATATGGGTGGTGTTTAAAATTGATTTTTAATAAGCAACCTTGAATAAAATGAGAAAAATAACAACTTGATGAAGAACATGGATGTAATTATTATACTAAGTAATGTTGAGAAAAATAACAACTTAGATGAAGAACACGGATGTTTTTTAAAAGTAATTAAGTTAATTTCAATATTTAATAAAAACTTGTATTTAGAGACATGCAAGGGAAGATAGATGGTGCTTTAAGGGCTTCATGTAAGGTATTTTCTTATGGATGCTAGTGGGTGCACTATTTAGATTGCAATGTCAAATGTTGCTAGCCTGTTCAATGGAGAGAGTGGTGAATTCTTCCATGTTGTCTTTATACGAGTTGGGGCACCTTGAGGCATGAATAGACATCATTAAAATAGTGAACCAACTTCAACTAAGATCATTTTAATTGCAATATCTTACTTATCACATTTAATAACATTAATATGAAAACTTGTCTCAAATTAATTGGAGATTCTCATTCTTCCACAAAGAAAATATTTTAACCAATGTAGATCCATCTTAAATCGAATTTAAATCGCATCTATCCTAGCCAAGACAGATCGAATCTGTGGATGTGCAAACCTCCTTTTAGAGTGAAAAACTTGAAGAAATGTTTGCATCTCAAGGGATTTGATCTCTCTCTGCCCATGATAGATCCATATTCAATATGAAATTTTTAGATAATAATCTTTATCTATATGTATATGATTAAGATGAAGTTGACACTTTGAAATTTACATCATCATGAATTCAAATAATAACAAAGTAACAATGTTTAGTGACAAATATCTTGAATAATAACAAAATACAATTGTTAAGATATTTAATAAAGTATATAGTACATTTGATTAAGAAGTGGTATGAGGAAGATATTGAATAAATCATATATTACATAGGAACTGATCTCAATCTATCTTCTTTAGCTTTTCTCTTACACACCAACACACTTTCTCATATTTTTATATCGATCATATGGAAATGGAGGTTGAAATTGAAGACCATGCAAAACTTTAATTGGAGATATTGCAATAAAAGTGACACCTTGAGGAAATTTAGATCTCACTAGTTTTTCAAGTTTTATATATCTTAATATTATAATGGTTTTAAACAAAGTATAGGAATTTAACTTATATATCTATTTTGAAAATGGTTTTTACTGCGTAAATTCATTTAGCTTGATAATTTGTAGAATCTCATACTTGAAATCAATATAGAGGGTTTATCTTTTTTATATCATTTCTTCAATTAATTAATGATGTGAATCATTTTTCATAGTGATACTAAAATCAATGTTGAAGATTAATTTAATTTCTCAATTAATTAATGCACCCAATGATTTTTCATAGTATTATCATTAAAATCAATTCACCCTATTATTTTTATGTTATATCATTGTTAAAATAAATACAACTACTTGATTATGCTAAATCATTTTTCATTGTATCATCATTTAAATCAATGCTTTTTTTTTTTGCATTATGTCATTGTTGAAATCAATGCAACTAATTTCTCCAAATAGTTTATCATTGTGTTATCACTAAAATCAATGCATTGGATTGTTTTGCATTATGTCATTATTGAAATTATAGCAACTAATTTCTCTAAATCATTTTCCATTTTATTATCTCTAAAATAAATGCACCTGCACTATTTTTTTGTGTTATATCATTATCACTCAAATCCATGAGCCATATTGTTTGGTGTTATATCATACTTAAAATGAATACAACTACTTGATTATGTTCAATTATTTTTCATTGTATCATCACTTAAATCAATGCATATTGTTTTGGATTATGTCATTATTGAAATCAATGTAACTAGTTTTTTCTAAAACATTGTGTCATCATTAAAATCAATGCATTGGACTATTTTACATTATGTCATTATCCATATCATAACAACTAATTGCTCTAAATCATTTTTCATTGTACCATGTCTAAAATAAATACACCCTATTGTTTTGTGTCATATCATTGCTGAAATCATTTGGACTCCCTTATTTATCTAAATCATATTTTTAATATCATCATTGAAATCAAT
>ML836196.1:11099-34514 GCA_009831015.1 Picea engelmannii
GTTTGGAGTTCTAGAATTTGGAAAAAAATGGAATTTTGAGGTGGAATATTTGTTATGATCATGGTGGTTTCATCAATATTTTCAGTGTTTTGATGTAGTTACAACACTTTAGCTATGAAACTTAGTTACTTCTATCCTTTTTATACATTCGTGATGGCATGGTTTTTTATAATTATTTTAGTGTGATGTAAGATATTATATTTGGAGTTGGGAAAAATGGAATTTCATGTTTTGGGGCATATGAAAAACCCTTTAACCAAATTCTTTGCCATAGAATATGATACAAACATGCTTACTAAGAACAATAAGTAATCAATTATTATTTTTATATGTATGATAAAATAGAATCAACTTCATAATTTTATAATTGTGATAAATGTTTTATATAAACAAAACAAGTAATGTCTTGGTACTATAAAAATTTGACAATAACATGGGAAGACGTGAACAACACCAACACTATGTTTTAATATTAAATACAAGTTTAAATTAGATTAAAAATTATGATGTAAATGCATTAAACTAAAACCTTTTTTCCATAACTTAAAACTCATAATCATAAACATTTATCATTAATTTTTAATACATAATCCTAAACTTATTTTACTAAAATTTTCAATGTTATTCATTATTGGTGTCAACCTTAAACTTTTAATAACTTTAACATATAATTTTAAGCATATTTTTGCAAAATTATAATTGTTGGTTTTCACTTTAAAATTTTAATAAATTTAAAAATTGAATAAAAAGAAAATAAACTTGAAAATTTAATTTTTATTAAAACAAAATATCTATATTTTAAAATAATATTAATACATATTTTAAAATAATATTAAAATCTTTCTTATTAAGACATGTAATTAACATTGAAAAACATATATACAATTACTTTAGTTATTAACATCTTAGTGGACGTTAATCATCATCATCATCAATCATCATCAATGAAAATAATGTTTTTTTGTTTTTTTAATTTAACATTATAAAAAATATGATTAAGAATAACATGTTTATCCATGTAATATAAAAATAAGTTACATTTAAACTAATAAACAACATTTTAAATATTTTAAATATTAAAAAATATTTTAAACAAATAGCATAAAATGAAAAGTCTAACTTAACCAAAAAATTAAAAACATGACATAAATGAAAGTCACATTTAAACTCACAAATTACAGTTTTGAATGTTTTAAAATAAATATCACCAAAATGTTGACCATTCACTTATAAACATATAATTAAACAATTAAAACATACACACAATTACTTTAGTTATTAACATATATTTTTTATTTTCACTTTATTTATTAACATATATTTTTTATTTTCACTTTATTTATTAACCTCATAAATGTAATGAAAATAATGTTTTTGAAAGATTTTTATTTTCACATTATATCAAATATGATTAATCAATATAATATAAAAATAAGTGACATTTATATTAATAAATAATATTTTAAATATTTTAAACTAATAAAAAATATTTTAACCAATAAATCTTAATCTTACTTAACTTATGTGAAAAGCCATGAATAACTAACTGGTATTAACTCTTATTAATAACTAACCGTTATATAATTCCAGTAGTTTTGACTTAAGTGAGAAGCCATGAATAACGAAATTGGTTTTTGTGGAAGGAAATTGAATGCGAATATGATATTACCAACAGTTGTCTTTGAAGAGTTATTCATCGTATCATAAGTAACTTCATAAGTCGTTGTAGGTTTCGAGTCATGGAGTTTTTGACTCGAAAAATCCCAGATATGCAATTCCAGTAGTTTTGTTGTTAATACAACGTGTTGACTTAGATGGTTATTGTAATGGTAATATTTTTCTTATTATTTAACTTGATATATAAATCTCTCACTTTCTATCCATTTTAGTATCACCAGTTTTTATGTAAATGAAATATTATTATTTAACTTGATAGATAAAGCCCTCACTTCCTATCCATTTTAGTTAGTATTACTTCTTCTTCTTTTTTTAAGTGGAATATGAGCCATTTAAGTCACTCAAAAATAAATAAAAAATTGGCTTTATCACTGATAACATTAAAGAAATTGACTATTGTATCATATATTGTATCATAAAAGAGTATGTATATTTATGTAAAGATAATACAAATGGTATGGATAATATAAGTCAATATAAATTTACTCAAATTTCATATAAACTACAATTAGCAATAACTACTTTATAAATGTGGTTGATATATGTCTATCCAGACTATTTATTCACCTTTCCAAATTAATAGGGTCGATTTACTTATATCAATATATTAACCATGTCTTGGTAACCACCACTAATATATTAATACACTTAATTAATGTAATAGTTTAATATTACATTAATTTAATATATAAATATTAAGTTAATATATAATAAAAATGTATAAATTAAAGTAATAATTAATTGAAAAATGTATTAAAGTATTAATGTTTTTAGTAATACATTACATTAATTTATAATGTATTACATTAATGTGAATATAATACATTAAAATAATAATGTATAATACATTGACATATTAAAGTATACAATATTAATGTATTATACATTAAGTTATAATACATTAAGGTGTAATATATTAATACATTAAAGTACTTATACATTTTTTTTTTTTTAAATAAAAAGAAGAACTTGTTATATTAAGCTTTCAAAAAAAGATAGACATTTGGCATGCATGGGCCAGTTGTCCTGCCTATACAAGAAACCAGGACAGCTGGCCTATCCACAGTAGCAAGAAAAATTAGGCGAAATGTCTCGCCACCCTGCACGAAGGAAACCAGGGATTATGTCCATTATGCTCAACAGTAACAGAAAAACTATGCTAAAGCTAATTATTCTAAGAACTAGAGAGCTATGGCTATGATAAATTGTATCTGAAAAGAGCATGGAAACCATAAGGAAGACTAGAACCTATTCAGTCGAAGTTGCCTTCTTTGACAGGGAGGACGAAGGGCTACGCAAAAGTGGGGCATTGGCACCGTGGAGTAGCTTTGGAGTAGGCCGCATACAACATATCTAGGCATTGGATGACTTGCACAGCTCTGAAGACTTGATCGTCCACGAGGCTGTGCACTTCAAAAATCAACTTTAGGTGTTCGGGATGCAGGAGCGGCGGGGAAGGTGGCGAATTCCATTCAGTCTCCGCTTCTTCTCGACTCGGCGTCATCCTCTCCTGTTGCGTGTCAGCAATGCGCTCTGGCTGCACCTCCTCCGCTTCCCTTGCCTTGTGGTCTGGCGGTGTCCCCTGCATATGCACCCCAGCGATGGATTCCGGTGGCTCCTCCTCACGAGGCAAGCCGCAAAAGTTGCACTCGGAGCAGTGGGGGGCGTTGGAGAATTGCCCAAATTGGGTGCAGTTGGCTTGTGTCTGAAGCTCGTCGGAGGATCCCAATTGTCTGGGACAACGAACATCCAGCCCTCGGAGAAATCCAGTGGAAGCGTGATGGATAGGTCCTCCTCAACATGAGTTCGAGGTGGCGAGTTTGCTACAGTGGCGCCACCCCTGCGTTTTTTCCTAGCCAAGAGCATAGCTCTGGCAAACCTCTGATGTCGTTTTCTCCGTGAGTCTGTTGCGTACCATCCAGCACCTCGGTGAGGCCTACTCCTTACCCATGGCATGGTGAGGGATAGGGCGGAACCTCCTGCGCGGCGGTACTGAACCTGCTGGAACAAATTCGAATCCAAAGTGGGAGGTCGGTTCAAACTGAAATACGCATAACCCATAGCTGCCAACATTAACGTCGAGAGATTAATGCTCTAGTTGGTCGTCCCCTTCCCACGCGCGAGGAGCTCCATCGTAATCTGGTGATCTACGGAGGCGAGGGCTCTATTAACTGCCCGCAGCGAGGAGTAGGGGCCTCCATAAATGGCTCCCCGTTAGCGCCTCCACGTGCCCAGACTGCCCACTTGTCACCCCATCCGAGGTTAAAGTACTCATACACTGATGTGTAATGTAACATTAATATAATATGCAATAAACATGTATAAATTAAAGTATTAATTTACATTAATGTCTAATGTAACATATTAAATGATTGATAGATTAATAATGTAATGTATTAATTAAATAATTACTATATTAATAAAGTAATAATACACTAACAAATTAACACAATATTAATACATTAAATAAATCAATAAATACATTAAAGGCCTTAATAAATAGATTATTAAAATATTAATACATTAGTAAGGTATTAATAAGAAAATAAAGTAATACATTATTACATTGTTATAATATATAAATTAAAGTATTAATGTATTATCCATAATGTAACATATTAATTAATTAATACATAAATACATTTTTAACTAATACACCTGCCTTTTTGCGTTAATTTCACACCTGCCTTTTTGAGGGAAAAAGGGTTAATTTCACACCTGCCTTTTTGAGTTCTAAGTAAAAGGGGAAAGAGGGAAAATAAAAAAAGGGGGAAACTAGGGAAAAGAGGTAACATAAAAAGGGAAAAAGGGGGAACTTCAGGGAAAAAGCAAAAATTCAACTTAGTAAAGAAGTAAGAGAATTTGGGGACACCTAGGAGTGATTATAGGAGCAACTCTAGGTGAGTGAGGGAAATAAAGATAATTACTTAATTAAAGAAATTAATTTATGGACGAATGTAGGGGATGGGGGACACTTGTACGGAGAGGAATTTTTAGGAATTTATTTTTAAAACTTTAATTAAATGAGATTTTAGGAAATAAATGAAGTTCGAAACTCTATAAAATGAAGGAGAAGGATGAAAAAATCTTTTGTTTGCGTAACGCTACGCTGCAGAAATATCTACTTGATTGATTTACTTGTGGGAGTTGGGATACCCAGCTCAGAGAGGAGTGGTAGCTCAGCCTTGCGAGGCGAGTTGGGAGCTAGACGAACCTCTGGATAGTGTGAGTGGCCCCTTTGCAGCTCAGGGAGCTAAGGGGGAAGAAGAGTACCCCTAGCATTGGCTGGGAGGTACCGGTGAAGTCTCGACAGTCAGCGAGCAGGAGATGCACGGAGTGCACGGACGTCACTCAGAGTGGATGATCAGGTAATGGTACTATATTTTCATTATGTATAATAGATGTTGTAGGTTTTTTCTTGGATCTGCATGTTGATTAGGTAAGTAGATTGAATGTTAGATTGATGACTGAACTTTTCTTAGCCTAGCTCGATGATTGTTGACTCCCATCGCCTTCGTTTTTCTGTACGTCCTGACCACCTTGCTGTGTTGAGTGAGACCTTCTTTGTTGTTTATCATTCGTCCCTATCCCACCAGTCCTCGCCTGAGCAGTTGGCCAGGATCCTGATCTACGATGGTCGCCTTAGCGTTAAAAGACCTATGGATATCAAGGCCCTGTTTTTCTGTGCAAGGATGGTGAAGCGAAGGACGAACCCCCCCCGCCCGTTGGCTACCTCTGTCATTGCTTGATTGTTGGTCCTTGCACCTTTTTGGGTTGATAATTTCCACCATTATCTTTCCTATCCCCTAAATTTGACTCTGAGTCTCAATACACTCCTAGACATTTTAGCTCAGCATTTAAGGCATTCCACGGAAATAATACTCTCGATGTTTTATAAACATGACTGTGTTTGATCTCTGTGTTGTATTTGGGATCTGCATTTATAACTCTCTACGTGTTTGGTTTATTTTCTCTGCGTTTTGTCTCGGTGGCGGTGGCGTTTGAGGAACTTCAGTGCTTGGTTGGGGAATTTGACTGCGATTTCATATGATTGGCTACAGTGTAAATTATTGACTGTGTTTTCTTGATATAATGACTGCCATTGTAATATATAGGAACTGTGTTGTTACATTTTAGGGAGGCGTTTTCCTGGCGTCTTACACAGCAATTTCCATGTGAGACTCTCATTATTAAACTAAACCATTATTATATTTAAATTTGCAAAATTCCTCTAACTAGATAGCATTGGTATTGTTAAACTCCTTAACGACATTGCGGCTGGAATGACCCGAATTTTTTCCGTGATTAGATGACTGTGATTTTTCTTTAAAACCATTCGGACTTGAGAATGCAATTGTTTCTTGGTGATTTACCTGTAGATGACTTCATTTTTTCTTTTAAACTACTGCTAAACATGCATTGGTCTCCTGGAGAAATTTCCATTTATTTCTTTTAGAATGGAAATCAGGTATTTCGTGTGACTGTGGTTTTGCTGTGTAATGATAGTGCTAATGATGTAGCCTGTGACTGACCTTCAAGTCTATTAGCATTAATTATTGTAGACAGGTGGAAATTTTACGGCATGACTGTGGTTGTCGAAAGTCTTTAGCATTGAGTTTTTCCCTTAGCAACGATACCCCTATTTTTAAATTTTACAAAAAATAATCTACGCTTGCCTAAGTCAGTGAATTACCATTGGCTGCAAGTCACGCCTTTTTCCCAGCCCTTGGACAGAACTGAGCTTGTCAGGATTGACAGCAACCAGTTAAATATTATGTGCTTAAATGTCTTCAGGGTAAGCCTTCGGTTTACTTCTGTTAAATGTATCTTCTTTGGTTTACTTCTGCATGGTGGTCGGTAGTGCGACCCTTCACTGAGAATCATGGCAGCAAAGGCAAGTAATGTCAAATCCCCATAATTTTTTTGTTGGCAAACACCATGAATCACGTTGGGCAAACTCGACTTAGTTTTTCGGATTCAAGATCATGTGGTCGTTGGATATGTCTGTAGGGTGAATTGCTGGTGGAAGGTTATTGGGAAATAGTAATAACATTTTTGTGAAAGATATGAATGGACATGCGTAAACTTGTTTGTTTAAAAATGGGTTTAGATGAATTTATAATGGTGTAAGTTAATGTTTTATTTTAGTTTTTGGTGAGTTTTTTTTAGTTTAATTAGGATTGTTATAGATGTTTGGAATTATATGTTTAAATTATTAAAATTGTAATATGCAGTTGTTGAAATATATTTAGAGTTTACTGTTACAATTTATAAGGCGGGAGCGGATAGGGTAAAGAACATATATCTCTATAAACCTTACCAATCAAATAGTTGAGTGTCTGATTTAGCTGTGATCTATTTAGATTATTATTATTATAACAAAATTGTAGAGTAAAAATAAGTAAAAATTACAATACCTATTTTATTATCAATTATTGTTTATCATGTATTGAGAGCCCAATTAAATAAAAAAATTATAAGTGATGTACATGTTATTCTTTATTTTTATTTTTATTTTTTTAAATGAACCTTTTCAATTTTTCTATGTTTTCCCTTATTTCATTTTAGTTTTTTTTTTATATTTTGTTGAAAGAGAAGCCGTGATCCCTGGATCCCTGGTTATAAGAAGAATGGAAGATCCAAATTCTTAAAAAATCAATTTATTATAAAATATAAATTTCATAAATTTTTATATAACATCAAATTCTTATAAAGAAAGATAAATATAAACCTTTTTAAATGTGTTTTTTTAATTTAAATTATGATTAAATTTTATGCATATGAAAACGGGAGAGATCCAAATTAATTTGGGTTATGTTATTATAAATCTCGAGCTATTGTTTCTATTATGTACTGCAGTATAAAATCCTGCCTAATTTTGAGTAAGCAAGAATATATCTAAGTTAATTTTAACTCCTAATCTGGCATGCCCTACTTTGTATATTTCTACAAATATATAATAATGTGAAATCGTTCGGATTCATAATATTTTTATTTTGGAACCTTTGCAACTTTCCCAAACCCTTGTTGTTATGGCTTCTAGAATGTTGATTTCTTACCTCTTATCTTCTGAAAGAAAAAAAAAAATCCTCTTGTTGGTGTAACGATGGGGTCGTTACATATGGTATCAGAGTGGGTTCAACCCTCTGACTATGGATCGCCATGCTTTCCACTGTAGTAAACCCTTGAGTCTTAACCTAACACTATTTAAAACTTTCACTTTCCCTTGGGATAATCACTGTTAGATGACACCGTAGAGATTCACAGTGAGGTATCATGGATGGAAGTACGATGCCTCCAGATGTTTCACACCCTCAGAGTCTGACCCCCAAGGGGAGGAACAAGTCCTTGGGATGGATTCACTTGTAGTAAGGGATGATGGTGGTCTAACAAGGCCCTTTTGGGTAATTTCAAGGGCCTTCATTCACCATTAGTACTGAGATGAGGCCAGGGCACCTATACCCCTGAGGGTCCACAGTGCGCCCTAGCTAGTACCATTAGCATCCACCGAAAAATTGAGAGAGTTGAGTTCTCGAGTCCACGAGTGTCGTGGACGGCTGTGTCATCGAGGCATGGTTGTAGAGTAAGGCGTTGTGCTTCACACTTTACGATTATGACCTCCATCATGAAGGTGTGCATGGTGGTCCTTCAACTGAGGGGAGCACTCTTTTATGGTGGAAAACGCTCCTGCCACTTTTGAACATGGTCATCGGTGACATGTCATAGGATCTGTTCGAGAGACGGTTACAGGAGAGGTATCTTTCTAAGGAATTTTTTGAGCATCAGCTCAACGAGTTCGACGCCTTACGACAAGGTGTTCATACAGTGCCCGAGTACGAGGCCTATTTTTGGAGTTGTTTCGATCTTCTCCACACCCTTACCAAGGAACTTAAGGTCAACAAGTTTGTGTTGACCTTAGCATTAGGATTCAGCTTCTACTTCAGGTACCAAGATTACTGGACCGAAGAAGGTGTGTGGGGTTGTGGGGAGCCACATCACCAACTTTATTGCTTAGAGGAAGGGGTCGAAGCATCTGGATTAGTCAGACCCACTACCGTGGGAGTTGGGCAAGGCCCATCGGGTTCTTGTAGCGGTGACTAACCACCAGGTAGAGCACCCATCAACTGTGCTCTAGATGTTAGGTAGCGTCACTGACCAGACCCTTAGACTTGATAGATCCTAGTGATACCGAGAGTTTCATTCCTGGTGCAGCACTAAAGGATTAAGGTAAAGGCAATCGAACAGTATGAGTTTAGCTTCGTAGAGATGGCCTCGGGAGCCAAACAAAAGGTTGGGGGAAGGGTCATAGGTTGTGCCCTTAACCTGGGAGATTTTTTCACCAGGGACAACCTATACGTCACGATTTGCAGATATTATGACATCGCGATCGGTATGGACTGGTTGGAATCACATGAGGTGATACTCAATTGTAAGAAAAAATGGTTGAGTTTGGTCGATGATGAGGAACAAATACGCATGATTGTAGGTCGAAACCAGGGAGTTTCCCTGAGATTCACCACTTTCTTTTGGCTACAGAAGAACTTGTGCAAATGGTTCAAGCTTTATGTGATCCTTGCGTTGAATTAGAAGGGAGAAGCGGAAGGTCTAGAACACCTTCGAGTCGTGAGAGGGTTTGTAGACATTTTTCCTAAGGAGCTACCTGGGATGCCCCTGGAGAGGGAATTGGAATTTACCATAGACCTAAAACTGGGAACTGAACCGATAGCGAGAATGCCTTATCGGACGTTGACCCTGTTAGCACTTGGTAAATTTCCTAGAGGTTGAAAAAGAAGAAATCTACAAAGGTAACCTTAACCAACCGCTTTTAAAGCTAGGATCTAGCCCTTCCAGCTTCAGAGAGGGATCTCTCTATATGATTTAGCTTTTTTTTTAATTTTAGATATTAGGCTAGGTAAAGAAACTGTTGGTTTTGTTGTAAAAGAGATTTTTAAATTGGTTGAGACAGTCTACACATCCATTGGGCTATGGGGTCTATGTTTAATTAGATATGAGAAACAACCAGAAACGCCAAAGAAGATCTTCACAAGGCGAGATAATACACTCACTGGATCTTTAGCAATTAAAATGATGGACAGAAGAAAAGATAAGGAAAATAACTTCAACTAACAAGCAGTTAAGAATTTCTTAATTGAAGATATTAGAAGATAAACATTTAAATCTTTAGAATCGGAAACAGGGTATCAAAGATAAATCCTGCAACATTATGCTATTCATAAAGATTAGTTTCAGAAAACAAAATGATTACAGAGAAAGAAAAGCATTCAACTTAGAAGATCAACATCACCAGTGAACATACGCAAGAATCCTGTAAAGTGTCTCTTCTTTATTAATGGCAGATCTCTTCAAAAATAGTACAGTTTGATAGCAATAGGGTGTGCGAATCAACAACCCTCAATACTTTGGAAAATGAAGTATTTATAATTCAAAATACAAACATTCCTGTCATAACTGATCACGACATGCTCATACTATTTTTAGTCTAACTACTTAACTAATCAAAATTGATTGATGACTCGATACAACTGTATGTGGAACTTCTGGGGTAGGTCGTTGGCGAGGTGCCTTCACGACCTCTTCTGACTGGACAGGTGACTGGATTTTGACAGCTCATCTGCTAATCTAGTATATCACATAGTTCTTCCCATCTGAGATGACCTAGCACTGTGACTTTAAGCAATCTCCGATACACTTCATCCATGTCTGTATATTTAGCAAATGTAGGCTTGATGATGAATATGTGTTTAATCTCATGTTGGATACTAATATCCAACTGTAGGGCATCCATGAATGCTTTGCCTGTGATGCTTCCCTGTATCCCTGCAAACTTGGAACTATCCTTAGACACTTCAATCAGACTTTTCTTGTAATCAAGGAGTGTCATTAATTTATCATTAATGACCTTCAGGCCATGTAGGCCCTTCTTTTGGAGAACATCTATCTTATTGAAAAACTTTTGTACTCCTTGATCTATGACTTGAATTTTCTGCTCAAGCTGAAGCATGAGACCTCTTTTGGTTAGAACCCTTTTTACCTCAAGTATAGTTTTCGTCCTGTCCTCGATTTTTAGTTCTTCAAGTTCCTCTCTGGTCTTGGAATTCAAGAACCTGATGATTTCATTTGCTTGTGCTGGCATGTCTCCCAGCTCCATTCTGATTTTCTCAACGGCCTGCTTACTCCTCGTGAGCAACTCATTTTGTTCAAACATGATTTGAACCATTGGCCAGATTTCATTTATGGACTTGGAAATATCTATCCATACAATCTCTTTGACCTCAGCCAAAGTCTTCCCTGCCATTGTCTACTTTTGGAGCTGCTGTAACTCCTTCCCGATTTGCTCATTCACCTGCTTTTCTTTGGATAGGCTTGTCTAGAAAGAAGTCTTGAGATCTTGGAGGTTCCCCACTTCTTTCTAAGCCTGCTAATTTCTGACTCTTGCAGGTTCATCTTCTCCATGGACTTGGCCAGGTCTGTTGTTCCTTCTGGTAGTGGCACTGATGTGGCAGATGGAATGGTTGTCACTGTTGTTGTGCTCAAACCTGTAATTGGGATAGCACTCAATGGAATGCCTTCCATTGGCTTCGCCTGCTCTTTCTCTTTTAGCAGTCTCTCCATTTTAGCCTCCATCTCTTTTAGCTGAGCATTCTGCTCCATGAGTAACTTTAACATCTCATCCCTTTCACCTTCATTTTCTGTTATCTCCTTGGCCTGTGAGTCCTCAGTGGGCGGGAGCTTCAGCTATTTTCTTGAGGATGYGATGTCAGCATTTTTCTTTTTTATAATCTCTTCCACAACCTTGACGTTCACAGGGTCATAACCAATTTTGAGGACCAGCTCCTCCAGCGTCTTGATTCTGTTGTCTTTAGCGAAAGAGGATATTTTCTCCAGCTTGAGTTGGGTCTGAGCATTGTTCAAAGACACTTGAAACTTTGCTGCAGAAGCTGAAGCGTGGGCCAATGTGTGGAAAACCATATCCCCTATTTGTTTATGTAGATCCATTTGATCTAATGGATGCACATCTTTCGCTTGGAACTCAAAAGTGGCCCTCTTGTAATCTGAAATAACCTTGGGATCCAATACCTGTGCTTGAAGGTAGGCCATGTGCATCCTACCCTTTTCAGTGTCAAAGGCTGATAGAAGCCTATGCTAAGTTGTAGATGACTGCTTCCGAAACTGGGCATAAGTGCTGCTAGTGAGGGTCTAGTTCTTCTTCTTGATTAATTCATATTTCTCGAAAATGCCCAACTTGGGCCCAGTTTTGCTTGGCAGAGTATCCAGGGGAGAATCTGTGGATTTCTTCGGTATTGTTGTTGTGATTTCTTTAAGTTGGCTTGAACCGAAAGGTAGAGTGACTGGCTGGACCCCTATGGTAGTTACTGTGGTAGTCGGGACTTCTTGTTCTATTGTTGTCCCTAGCATTGAAACTATCTTTGGCCTCTTGGTGTGCATCTTGAACTCCTCTGATGACACCTCTATTACAAGAGGAGACGACTCTTGTCGGGGCCTCTTCTCCTTGGGGACCTGGGGTATGGTAGTGGGTGGCACACTCGTTGAGGGAACCTGTTGTTCCACTTCAACTTGTTGTTCCACATCCATCAAAGTACCAGGCATCCAAACTGTTTGATTTGCAAATTTCTCGATCTCTAGCTTGGACTCATGCGCATATGGGACATTCTTATTTTTCACTCTCATCTCAGAAATGATCCCCCGTGGATCATAGTGCCAGGTGAATCTCGTAAAGAATTTCATCTCCTTTAACATTTTGTCTTCTTCATCCCCTGTGCCTCGACTATTGCAGATAAAAGAACGAATTTTCCCCTTAATCCGCAATTGTTGATTCTTCTTCAGGGAAACAAAGTGAATATCATCGGAATTCATTATCTGCCTAATATATTCTAATGCAAAAATCCTTGCAGGTATATATTTTGGCAGCTTGTAGGGTGCCAATTCACACCCGTAAACTCGGATCTCAGTGTGATTCTGATACAAGTACCAGTCTCCTATCTTTGCGTCTTTCGAGAGATGTAGAATTCTTTGGACCTCTTCATTTATTCGTGGCTCGGGCCTTCCACTCAACATACTTACCACAGGGTGGTAAAATTGATCAATGAACGCTTTGAAGTTATATTCAACTGAGTTATGTTTCAGAAGAGAAGTCCACGTTGTGACTGGTTGGGGCCTCCCGTCGGCGTCCGTCGTCTGCATGGAGAAACTGAATTTGTCGGCTTGAAAGTACACGACCATGTACGCCAGTATGGAAGAGTATCTGAACATCCCCTCTGTGTCGAAATTCACGAATTGGTCATGAATATTATCGACCAAGAAGGTGTTGTAGTAGAACTGCGTGGTGGGTTGTTCATCGTTTGAGAAAATGGACAGAAAACCCAGGTTGGGCTCATCTACCCATTGATCAGAATAGTAACCAAGCAAGGCACACAGGGAAGAAATGATTTGATTTCCTTTGGTGGAGAACATGGAAGAAGGGTAAGGGGGATTGGTGGAAGGGAGTGGAGCGAAAGTGGGGAGGAAAAGCTCAAATATCTGAGCTCTCTGAGGGAAAGTCATTTTTTGATATAACTCAGTGAGGATTTCTAAATTGAATGGTGACGTCGATTCAACACGGGGTATTTGAATCATCTGGCTAATATCTTCGGGGGTGATGAAAAAGAGGACATCTCCAGACGAAGAAACAATGGCTTTCTGGTCGGGGACATAATGGGCTTGGCATTTGAGGGCGAATTCTGGGAAATGATGAATCTGAGGAAAGAGATACAGGGGCAAATTGGACTCCCAGAGTCCAATTTCGTCGCTCTGGTCCAGGAACACCTCCCAGAGCCATGACTGAAGATCAGAAAAGTCGAAACTGCAAATAGTATCTGCTATCAATCGATATTTATTGACCAAGGGAATTTTGTCCAGGTCGACAGGGGGAGGAAGAAACGGATTCTCTTCTCCCTCAGCTTGTCTTGGCTTTGACACCATTTCAGCAACTGTACCTGCAATAACAATACGTTAGTTGGGTCGACTAACTGTGGGTGAAAATGACACTGGGGCAATGGAGGAATAAGAGGTTTCTAGCGCGATGGATGAATAACGAATGAACAGGGAAAATGGCAGTTTTATTCAAAAATGGGTTGGTTTGGCGCGGGAGAACGGTCAGCATGACAATGGGTATATTATCCAGTTATTAATGGACAACGGGCCACTTGGGGGTGATATGGCAGATGATTGTGGCCAAAACATACGGAGGAGTGACATGGAGGCTGGTGATTTGAGGGAAAAGTTGCCAAAAGGGGCTGATCATGAATGGAAAGGGTAAAGGCCTGACAGCAGGGACTGACAGCAGTTATGGGATGGGACATGACCTCGAAACAAGTGGGACAAGTGGACTCAGTGGAGGATGACATCCTTGAGTGATGGGCTATCAGATAGCATGTGAGAGATGTGACTTGAGAACCAATAGACCGACGCCACGAATGACCAGGGGCCCGCTGAAAGGAAATATCTATTTCGGACCCCCCCCCCTTGGTTAAAGGCAGGACACCAGGGGGGGTCCGAAATTCATTTTGATCCATTGATCTACGCGCTGGTTTCCTAGCCACAGATCTTAGCACGCTCTTTAATACCCATTCCGGACCCCCCCCTCCATTAAAGGCAGAATGGAGGGGGGGATCCAGAATTCAATGTGAACCATATATTTGAGCGCTCTATTCTGGGTTGTCTAGATGTGTTCCCAGGTTATAACCAATTCTGGACCCCCCCTCCGTTAAAGGTAGAACGGGCGGGGGGGTCCGGAATCCAATGTGGGCCGATGATCTAAGCACTCCTCGCTGAGCCGTCCAGATGAGCATCCATGTTATTATCGATTCCGGACCCCCCCCCCCCCCCCCCCCCCCGCGGTTAAAAGTCGCATGGTCGGGGGGGTCCGGAATGCATTGTGAGCCATAGATCTTAGCGTCATGATCGGGACCATTGATAAGTGCAAGAAACATAGATCAGGGAGCGGAAACATAAGTACTTTGGGGAAAAACTTAGGATATAAATCATTTTATGGGTTTTTCCCAAATTTTCACATAAACCCCACCAAGGAGACTCCATCCAAGCTATTCTAAGGCCATGGGGACATGGGGTAGCAATTTCATCGATCTGGTTTC
This sequence comes from Picea engelmannii, assembly GCA_009831015.1. Classification (NCBI taxonomy): domain Eukaryota; kingdom Viridiplantae; phylum Streptophyta; class Pinopsida; order Pinales; family Pinaceae; genus Picea; species Picea engelmannii. Next base: position 25,949 of record ML836196.1, read on the forward strand.
ATGGGTGGTCAAGCAAAACAAGCAACTAACCTACATGCTAACCTATCTTCTAGGACTATTAACCCAGATTAAACTGTTGGGTTAAGAAATTACTCTACCTAAAGGCTATCTGACCAGGATTAGACAGTCTGGTCAGATTTATTCACTAAGCTAACTAAGGGCTATCTGACCAGGATTAGACAGTATGGTCAGATTTATTCACTAACCTATCAACATTGAAAATTTAAAAGAACTTGTTCATGCTTGAAAGGTATGACCAAGTTACTATTATTGCATGGGGCTTTTGTTTAAATTCTTTTATGCCCTCTTTTTCTTTTCTTTTCTTTTTTCTTTTTTCTTTTCTTTTCTTTTTTCTTTTTTCTTTTCTTTTCTTTTTTTCTTTTTTCTTTTCTTTTTTCTTTTTTCTTTTCTTTTCTTTTAAAATGAAAAATCAATGGCCAAATAAAACACTAGATACAGATAATATCCATAATATCCAACTCATAAGTTGATTCGCATAATTTATGGGGTGATAACAGACCCTAAAGTCATGAGAGTTGAAAATGCAACTGAAAAAGTTGTTGGACCTACGACTGATGCATCCTAGTGTGTCATCGTGGGGTGCACCTATTATTTTCATACGAAATAAGGATGGGTTGTGGAGGCTCTGCATTGACTACCATCAATTGAACAAAGCCACGATCAAGAATCAGTATCCGTTGCTGAGAATTGATGATGTGTTCGATCAAATGAAGGGCGCGATGGTGATCTCCAAGATCGATTTGCAATCAGGGCATCACTAGTTACGGATCAAGGAGGATCACATCCCAAAGACCACCTTTAAGACGAGGTTTGGACATTACGGGTTTATTGTTTTACCGTTTGGACTAACAAATGCCCCAAGGGTATTTATGAGTTTGATGAATGTAGTGTTCTGTGAGTACTTGGACAAGTTCGTCCAAGTATTCATTGACGATATTTTGATTTACTCTCGGATGATGGAGGAGCATGACGAGCACTTGCGCTTGGTACTAAAGTGTCTGCAAGAGCACAAATGGTATGGGAAGTTGTCCAAGTGCCTTTTTATCAATTGAAGATTCACTACTTAGGGGATCTCATCTCTGATGAAGGTATCTACGTGGATCTAGCTAAGGTCGAGGCTATCATGGAATGTCCTGCACCGACAAATGTCCCAGAAGTGCGTAGCTTAACAAGTTTAACAGGATACTATCGATGGTTTTTCGAGGGATTTTCAAAGATAGAAAATATGATCGTAGAGATTGCAAAAGAAGAACAAGAAGTTTGTTGGGACTGAGAAATGCGCGGGAGCATTTCGAAGGCTCAAGGAGTTGTTGAAAACAACACCGATACTAAAGGTCTCGGATATGGACGTGGACTTCTTGATATGCACTGACACATCCAAGGAAGGCTTAGGCGGAGTCTTGTTGCAAGATGAATGAGTGATCGCTTACTTTTTGAGAAAACTAAGAAGGCATGAGGAGAACTACGTAATGCACGATTTGGAGTTGTTAGCCATCGTACATGCCTTGAAGGTCTAGAGACACTACCTTGTTGGACGAAATTGAACTAAGAACTGACCTTTGTGGACTTCAACACATATTTACACAAAGCGACCTGAACGTGTGACAATGATGTTGGTCGAAATTGCTTAGCAAGTACGACTTTGAGATTACTTGCATAAAGGGAATGGTGAACTGAGTGGCAGATGCAGTGAATCAGAGACCATGCATATTTTTGGTACTGTCTCTTCAGACGAATCTACGTGAAAAGATTCTAAATTTACAGTGTGATGATGACTGGTACAAAGAGGTCGAGGGTTTTTTTTCAGACAAAACACAATGATGGTACCACGATTTGCGGGATTTTCGTTTGATAGCGATGGTTTATTGAGATTTAAAAATTAGATCTATATATCGCCAAAGGACGAGTTGAGGATGTTGATCCTGAGCGAGGCTCATAGAGCAGTTTACATGGCTCACTCAGGAGTCACGAAGATGAGGGTAGACCTTAAACCCTTATTCTTTTGGAATGGAATGAAGGCAGACATAGTCAACTATGTGGCCATATGTCTAGAACGTCAGTAAATGAAGGTTGAACATAGACACCCAGAAGGATTACTACAACCACATGCTATTCCAGAATTGAAATGGGAGGTTATTTCGATGGGTTTTATTGTCGGACTACCACTGACGGCAAGGAGACATGACTCAATTTTCATAGTAGTAGACACTCTGACGAAGAGTGTTCACTTTATATCTATGCATATGATGTATCAGGCACCTAACATAGCTAGATTTTTCATGAGTGAGATTGTGATACTGCATGGCATGCCTAAGAGGATTATATCTGATCAAGGATCGGTGTTTACTAGACGATTTTGGACAAGTTTACAAGAGACCTTGGGAACCCAACTTAACTTTAGTATTGCATACCACCCGGAGATTGACGGGTAGACCGAACAAATGAACCAAACCTTGGAGGACATGTTTTGCATGTACATAATGGACCAACAAAAGAGTTGGGAAGAATTCTTGCCACTAGTGGAATTCTCTTACAACAACAGTTACTAGAGAACCATTAAGATGGTGCCTTTCAAGTTTCTTTACGGGTGACCCTGTCAAACGCCCTTGAGTTGGGATCGGCTTGAGGATAGGGTCCTAGTGGGACCAGAAGCGATCCAAGAAATGGAAGATAAAATACAAACAATAAGACAAAGGATTAAAGAAGTGTAGGATCAACATAAGAGTTATGTCGATGTGCACAGTGTCGACCATAGATACGAGGTCGGTGATCAAGTCTTCTTATAGGTTAAACCGCATAAGAGTTTGATCAAGTTTGGGAGGGGAGATAAACTCTCTCCTAGGTTCGTGGGACCTTTCTAGATTGTGGAGAGGAAGGGTCCCATGGCATATCAACTAGCCTTGCCCGATTCTTTGAGGCATATGCACGATGTTTTTCATATATCTATTTGAGACATTATATTAGTGATCCTACACATGTTATTGACATGAGTTCCTTGTAGGTATTGGACAAGGGATACCTCACGGCTGAGTCGCTCCGCATCTTGGATCATTGCGTTCGAAAGCTACGATGTCAAACAATAGAGCAGGTCAAGGTCCAGGGGGACAATTATAGTCCACACTCGATGACCTGGGAGGACGCATATGATATGCACCAGCAGTTTCCATTTTTGTTTGATAAATAGACATATGATACTGTGATACACTTTATTTCGGCATTTATACTGTGAAACTTCGAGACAAAGTTTAGACCAAGAGGGGGTGTATGTAACATCCCACTCTGGTGCAATGAGCGAGCTTATTATTTGAGGACACTTGCTCGCAAGTGATCTATATTTTTATGTTGTTAAAACTTTTGATTTTTATTATGAGGCACTATTGCTTAATGACATGTTGTTTTACCGCTTTGACATAGACAGGTGCTATTGACTCGGTTTTACTGTGTGCATGGATTACGAACCTATAGGATGTCGAGGCATCGATGGAACCCCTTGGACTCTGGATCGAGTCAGGGAGTGTGCCATTGGGGTTTGAATGTTTTACTGTGATATTAGTGCCTCTCACTGGATGATATGATATGGATATGTTCTAACATGATTTGTTGATGATGTAGGCTAACGATAGCTTGCATACCAGACTCACATATGGAGTAAAGGGGTCACGCACGACTACCAGAGAGGTTGAGGGAGACGTGTGGATAGTAGCCCTGCCACAGCCTACTAGCACTCTCGTTGTGGCTCGAACTGTAGGTTAACGATTACCTAGTTCGAGAAGACCCATGATGCCATGAGGGCAGACTACGACTTTCGCTCACAATGATTCTAAGGGGTGCTTAATAAGGTGGGGGCCTTATTCCTTAGAATCCCTTAGTCTCCCACAAGTTCACCTGGCGGAGTGTTGACTCCAGGGGTTATTGATGTCTACCAAATCAGTCAAGAGGCGAGTGGCACCCTTAGAGCACGTGGTACATGCTGAAGAGCACATCGTGCAAGGGAACAGATGAGGCGAGTGGCACCCTTAGAGCACATGGTGCGTCCTGAAGGGCACATCGCGCAAGGAAACCSATGAGGCGAGTGGCACCCTTGGAGCATCTAGTGCGTCCTGAAGGGCACATCACATTGTTGATGATAGAGGGAAGAACCTAGATGGCCCTAAGACAAATAACATGTTAAGTAATTTTTAAAAACAAATTCCCTAATTAAAAATCACCCAGTACGAAATTTAAGGCCTAAGTCTAAATTATGCTAGTGGTAAAATTTTGTCTTCGGAAAAAAAAATATTAATAAAAATAATAAAAATAAAAACAACTTAATTATAATTATGATCTTTGTTAAATCTTGTAACATGAAGGAAGTAGGAGATTTAATTTATTAATAAAAAGGCGTAAAATTTTGTTAGATTAAAATTTAAAAGGGAATTAATTATTTGATTACCTTAATAAATTAAAGTATACTAATTAAATAAGAAAAGGGAAAAAGGGTTAATTTCACACCTGCCTTTTTGAGTTCTAAGTAAAAGGGGAAGGAGGGAAAATAAATAAAAGTGGAAACTAGGGAAAAGAGGTGACATAAAAAGGGAAAAAGGGGGAACTTAAGGGGAAAAGCAGAAAGTCAACTTAGTAGAGAATCTACCATTTAAGAGCTTCTAATTTTAAACTGAATTAGCAATTTAATAAAAGGGAAAGCTATTAAAACCTCTAACAGAATTTGGGGACACCTAGGAGTGATTTTAGGAGCAACTCTAGGTGAGTGAGGGAAATAAAGATAATTACTTAATTAAATAAATTAATTTATGGAGGAATGTAGGGGATGGGGGACACTTGTACGGAGAGGAATTTTTAGGAATTTATTTTTAAAACTTTAATTAAATGACATTTTAGGAAAGAAAGGAAGTTCGAAACTCTGTAAAATGAAGGAAGGAGAAGGATGAAAAAATCTTCTATTTGTGTAACGTTACGGTGCAGAAATATCTACTTGATTGATTGACTTGTGGGAGTTGGGATACCCAGCTCGGAGAGGAGTGGTAGCTCGGCCTTCCGAGGTGAGTTGGGAGCTAGACGAACCTTTGGATAGTGTGTGTGGCCCCTTTGTCGCTCGGGGGGCTAAGGGGGAAGAAGAGTACCCCTAGCATTGGTTGGGAGGTATCGGTGAAGTCTCGACGGTCTGCGAGTAGGAGATACACGAAGCACACAGACGTCACTTAGAGCGGATGATCAAGAAACGGTACTACCTTTTCATTCTGTATAATAGATGTTGTAGGTTTTTGCTTGGATCTGCATGTTGATTAGGTAAGTAGATTGAATTTTAGATTGATGACTAAACTTTTGTTAGCCTAGCTCGAAGATTATTGACACCCATGGCATTCGTTTTCCCATACATCTTGACCACCTTCCTGTGTTGAGTGGGACCTTCTTTGTTGTTTATCCTTCTCCTCGCCTGAGTAGTCGTCCAGGAGCCTGATCTATGGTTGTCGCCTTAGCGTTAAAATACCTATGGATCTCAACCTGTTTTTCTGTGCAAGGATGGTGAAGTGAAGGACGAACCCATCCGTAGGCTACCTCTGTCATTGGCTGATTGTTGGTCCTTGTGCCTTTTGGGGTTGAAAATTTCTGCCATTATCTTTCCTATCCCCTAAATTTGACTTTGAGTCTCAATACACTCCTAGACATTTTAGCTCAGCATTTAAGACATTCCATGGCAATAATACTCTCGATGTTTTATAAACATGATTGTTTTTTATCTCTGTGGTTTATTTGGGCTCTGCATTTATAACTCTCTACGTGTTTGGTTTATTTTCTCTGTGTTTTGTCTCGATGAATTTTGAGGAACTTCAGTGCTTGGTTGGGGAATTTGACTGCGATTTCATATGATTGGCTATGGTGTAAATTATTGACTGTGTTTTCTTGATATAATGACTGCCATTGTAATATATAGGAACTGTGTTGTTACATTTTAGGGAGGCATTTTCCTGGTGTCTTACACAACAATTGCCATGTTCTCACTCAACACTCTCATTATTCAACTAAACCATTATTATATTTAAATTTGTGAAATTTCTCTAACTAGACAGCATTGGTACTGTTAAACTCACGAATTATTAGCTAAATTATAGCAGTTGATTTACATTTGATGGATAGTGATAGCATGTAGCGTTTTAGCGGCAACGGTGGTGTCTAGTGGGCAAAAAATTTTACTGTGTAGGGATAGTGTGAAAGGGCATTTTTGTCGTGCGAGTGGTGTGGTTTTTTGCTAGATGGGGTTTTATTAACAACAATGATTTTCCTTTTGTTGAGTCTTGGTTCAACGTTTATGCTGGTTAAAACTTGATTGTGTTGCCACTCCTTGGATCCTGATTATTGTTCTAATCCTTAATGGCATTGCGGTTGGAATGACCTAAATTTTTTTCATGATTAGATGACCTAAAACCATTCAGCCTTGAGAATGCAGTTGCTGCCTGGCGATTTACCTGTAGATGACTGGGTTTTTTCTTTTAAACTACTGCTAAACATGCCTTGGTCTCCTGGCGAAATTGCCATTTATTTCTTTTAGAATGGAAATCAGGTATTTCGTGTGACTGTGGTTTTGCTTTGTAATGTCAGCGCTAGTGATGTAGGTTGTGACTAACCTTCAAGTCTGTTAGCATTAATTATTGTAGACAGGTGGGAATTTTACGGCATGACTGTGGTTGTCGAAAGTCTTTAGCATTGAGTTTTTCCCTTAGCAACAATACCCCTATTTTTAAATTTTACAAACGATAATATACCCTTGCCTCAATCAGCGAATTACCATTGGCTGTGAGTCACTCCTTTTTCCTAGCCCTTGGACAGCACTGAGCTTGTCAAGATTGACAACAACCAGTTAAATATTATGTGCTTAAATGTCTTTGGGGTAAGCCTTCGGTTTACTTCTGTTAAATGAATTGTCTTCGGTTTACTTCTGCATGGAGGTCGACAGTGCGACCCGTCACTGAGAATCATGGCAGTAAAGGCAAGTAATGTCAAAGCCCCATATTCTTTTCATTGGCAAACGCCATGAATCACGTTGGGCAGACTCAACTTAGTTTTTCGGATTCAAGATCATGTGGCCGTTGGATATGTCTGTAGGGTGAATTGCTGGTGGAAGGTTATTGGGCAATAGGAATAACAATTTTATGAAATATATGAATGGACATGCGTAAACTTGTTTGTTTAAAAATGGGTTTAGATGAATTTATAATGGAGTAAGTTAATGTTTTATTTTAATTTTTGGTGAGTTTTTTTTAGTTTAATTAGGATTGTTATAGATGTTTGGAATTATATGTTTAAATTATTAAAATTGTAATATGCAGTTGTTGAATGATATTTAGAGTTTACTATTACAATTTATAAGGAGGGAGGAGATAGGGTAAAGAACGTATATCTCTATAAATCTTACCAATCAAATAGTTGAGTGTTTGATTTAGCTGTGATCTATTTAGATTATTATTATTATAACAAAATTGTAGAGTAAAAATAAGTAAAAATTACAATACCTATTTTATTATCAATTATTTTTTATTATGTAGAGTCCAATTAAAAAAAAAAAAATTATGAGTGATGTACATGTTATTCTTTATTTTAAAAAAATAAAAATAAAACCTTTTCAATTTTTCTATGTTTTCCCTTATTTTATTTTAGTTATTTTTATATATTTTGTTGAAAGAGAAGTCGTGATCCCTGGTTATAAGTGAAGAATGGAAGATCAAAATTCTAAAAAAATCAATTTCTTATAAAATATAAATTTCATAAATTTTTATATAACATCAAATTCTTATAAAGAAAGATAAATATAAATCTTTTTAAATGTGTTTTTTTTAATTTAAATTATCATTAAATTTTATGCATATGAAAACTGGAGAGATCCAAATTAATTTGGGTTATGTTATTATAAATCTCGAGCTATTATTTCTGTTATGTACTGCAGTATAAAATGCTGCCTAATTTTGAGTAAGCAGGAACCTTTGAAACTTTGCCAAACCCTTCTTGTTATGGTTTCTAGAATGTTGATTTCTTGCCTCTTATCTCTGAAACAAAACAAAAAAATTCCTTGATGGGGTCGTTACACTTGTTTCTACGAGGAGGATGGGATAGGGTGTATTTCCTTTAATTTTGAGATTATAGGTTATAAATTTCTTTTGTATTTTCTCTATCTTTCTCCAGGATTGACGAGATGGGTCACATCCATAAAGAATAATAGGTGTAACAAGAGTCTCAAAGAAGAGTTTATTCTTATCCCAACTCCAAATATTAGTTGTTTTACAATTGTTTTCAAGCCCATAATAAACTTTCCATCCCCCAATAATCCTTTTCGCAATGCTATAATTCCAATTGAGCTTGTGGTAAATATCAATTCCAAGATATTTGTATGAAGTCACTCCCTCCAAGTTGTTGTTGTCATATAAAAATGTATCATAAGGGATCTTATTGGATTTAATAATCATGACCTTAGTCTTATCAGTATTAACAATCATACCCATATTGGAGCAAAAATCCTTGAGGATTCTTAGTTGGTTTTCAAGATCATGGGGAC
>ML836196.1:43844-56169 GCA_009831015.1 Picea engelmannii
TCTGTTACAATAATATCCAAGCTAGGGTTCTCATACCCTCGACTCCTAATTATACTAAAAAGAAGCATCTAGAGGAAGATCCTTCTAGAAGCGGAAGCTTCTATTAGGTCTTCTTACATCCGCCTAATTCTCTTTTATTGAAATGTATTATTAATATTGACCTTTATTACATCTGAATACATTAATCTACCCATGTGCGGGTTAGGACCTTAACATAATGCCACACCCCATAGGAAACATTTTCTAGATTATGTTCAAGGTGATTATGGATGGGTTCATTTGGGTGATGATGCACCATGCAAAATTGTTGGAATGGGAAAGGTAAAAATAAAGCAACGCAATGGAAACCAATGGTTGTTGAAAGAGGTAAGACATATTTCATATTTAAGGAAAAATCTAATTTCAGCAGGGCAGTTGGCAAGTGAAGGTTGTATATCCATATTTATAGATAAGATGTGGAAGGTCATCAAAGGATCATTGGTGATAGTGAAAAGAGACAAGGTAGGTACATTGTATTTATGTACTGGTAATATTGACTCTTCTATATCTTTAGCTTCTACAGGAGTGGATACAGCATTGTGGCATCATAGGCTGGGACACATGAGTGAGAAGGGTATGCAGATACTTCAAAAAATAAATTTGTTGCAAGATCTTAAACAAATTGATTTGGACTTCTGTGAGCATTGTGTTTATGGAAAACAAAAAAGAGTCAGAAAAGAAAAGAAGAATGAAAGGTTAGAGCTTGTGCATACAAATGTATGGGGACCAGCTTAGGTATCATCTCTTGGTGTCTCTCACTATTATGTTACTTTTATTGATGATGCAACTAGAAAAACTTGGGTTTATTGCATTCAACAAAAATCTGATGTTTTTGATACTTTTAAGAAATGAAAATCTTTAGTTGAGAATGAGACAGGAAAAAGTTTGAAGTGTCTCAGATTAGATAATGGAGGTGAATATTGCAGCAAGGAGTTTGATTATTACTATTCATACCATGGGATTCGTAGAAAATCAAATCAATTATTATTAGCCAATTCATTTATGATGAAGGATTTGGGTGTTGCAAAGAAAATCCTTGGTATGAGAATAACAAGAGATAGGAAAAATCACAAACTGACATTGTCTCAGGGTGAGTACACAGAGAAGGTGTTGGAGAGGTTTATAATGTAGAATGCAAAACCAGTTAGTACACCTTTGGCCAGCCATTTCAAATTAACTAAGGAAATGTGTCCCAAGACAGAGGAGGAGATAGAATACATGTCCAGGGTCCCATATTCATCAGCAATTGGCAGCTTGATGTATGTAATGGTTTGAACAAGACCAGATATTGCACATGCAGTGGGAGTTGTGAGCAGGTATATGAACAATCCAGGTAAAGAACATTGGGAGGTAGTAAAGTGGATTCTCAGGTATTTGAGAGGTACTACTACACATGCATTATGTTTTGTAGGTTCATACACTTTTCTACAGGGATATGTTGATTCATATATGGCAGGTGATAAAGACAGCAGGAGGAGCACCACAGGGTATGTTTTTACTATAGGTGGAACAACATTAAGTTGGATTTCGAAACTGCAAAAGGTTGTTGCACTTTCAACAACAGAGGCAGAGTATGTTGCTGCTACAGAGGCTAGTAAAGAGATGATTTGATTACAAAGGTTTATGGAGGAATTGGGAAAGAAGTAGGAGAACAACAGGTTGTACTGTGACAGTCAGAGTGCCATTCACCTTGCAAAGAACTCAGCCTTCCATTCGAATACTAAGAATATACAGTTGAGGTACCACTTCATACGATCCGCCTTGGAAGATGGACAATTGAAGTTGGAAAAGATACACACTAGCCATAATACTACAGGTATGTTAACAAAGGGAGTAACCAGGGAGAAACTGAGTTCCTGCTCAGTTTTAGTTGGTCTTCAAGAATGAATATGAAGATGAGAAATTTTTCAGGTCCAAGAAGGTTTAGAGTCCATAATATACAACAGTGGTGGAGTTGTTGAGATCAGTCTCCAAGTGGGAGATTGTTGGTTGTGGAGCTTGATTATCTTCCTGATTTAGAGGTCTTTTACTTTCAACCGTGTTTATACCCCATGAAGTATTTACACCCCAGAAGTATGTACACTCTTCCACGCAGGGGAGTGCAGAGGGGGGGTACCCTCTCTGCGGGGTCCGGGGGGGCTATCCCCCCTGCTAAGGGGTCTGGGGGCAAGCGGACCCCCAGTGGGGGTTCGGGGGTAGCGTCCCTTGAAGCAAAAATTGCCTTGTAAAAGTATATTGTAATTTCATTGTAAATCTGGATCGTTCATTATAAGTTCGCAGATCTAACGATAGAGATTATGTTAGGGTTTTTTTCCCTAGAAGGCAACCCTCTTTTATGAGGGAAATGTATTGCGGCTATGTATGTTGGTGAGTATTGTATTCTGAGAGAGGAGACTGTGAGAGAAAGAAGAGGAAGTTACAGTGGGTTTTGTTGTAGGTTGTATCCCTTCATTTTGTTGGATAATAATAAATAAAGGACCTGGCAATTTCTCTGGTCGACGTAGCCCACACTAGGTGAACCACGTAAATCTGTGTCTCTCCTGTATTGTGTATCTTCTGTGTTTTGTTTCCACATTTGTTTTATTTTATTGCTCTGAGGTCCTGTTTTTCTAAAATAAATTGCAGTAGCCTCATTTGGGTATTTAATACATATATTTATACAAGAGGGCTCATAGATTTTTCCCACTAACTACCTTAGATCTATCCTATCGAAATAAAATCTTTCAACTACTAAGGCTTTGTTACAATAAATGTTTGAGATAGACAGATAAGAATGAATGTTGATCTGTATTGCAATAAACTACATTACAGGAAATATGATCTCCATCGATATCATGCGATCATGTAGCCTCCAAATATTTAAGATCTTACTTAATTACAATCCATTCAAAAAAATTTACATGATATGCCATTTTTATCATTCAAAATTATTTCAAAAGGCACGCTAGTGTGTTGAGATGTCTTCCATGTGTGCTTTGATGGCGATGCTCCTGCATCATACTCTGGAAAAAAAATCATGGACTCCTGTCCATGAGCTCCTGCATTGACTTTACATGATTCTGAATATCTGTTTCATTCACCCAACTGGCATCTTCTATTGGGTTTCCTTTCCACTTTACCAAATACTCAAAATAAGTCTTTCTCCTTGTATTCTTACCAATCCTCTTACCTATGATCTTCTCCATCTGTGGATTTTCTACTACAGGCATCTGCTTCTCCCACTGAATCTCTTTTTGATCTTTTGATACTTTTGTGTCATCTTCCTTGTAAGGATATAGGTCTGAAATATTCAATATGGGCGATATACCCACATCCTTTGGCAGCTCTATCTCATAAGCATTGGCACCAAATTTCCTTAGGATCTTACATGGTCCTATCTTCTTCAACTTCAGTTTGTTATATGTTCCCTTTAGGAACCTTTCCTTTCTGATATGTGTTATAAATTGATATCCCACTTCAAATTGAAGTTCTCTTCTATGTTGATCAACTATGTGTTTATACTCTCTATTACTGTTATTCAACTTCTCTTTGATTTGATTATGAAGCTTTTTCATTTCTGCAGTGAAGTCTTATGCTCCAATGCTTCTGATGCTCCAGTGCTTCTGAATCCATTCTGCTCCATATCTCTCAACTCTGATACTCCTCTTGGATTCATCCCATATACTATCTCGAATGGGCTCTTTCATGTACTTTTGTTTGGTGATTCATTGTATGCAAACTCTGCTTGTGACAGAATTTGATCCCACTGGCTATGATGTTCAGTGACCAGACTCCTAAGAAAATTTCCCTAAACTCTGATTTACCACCTCAGTATGTCCATCCATTTGAGGGTGATCTTCTAAACTAAAATACATTTATATCCCCAGCTTCTTCCACAATTTCCTCCAGAAATGACCAACAAATTTAGTGTCTCTATTTGAGGCAATACTCTTAGAAAACCCATGAAGTTTCACAACTTCCTTGAAAAAAAAATTTGCAATGTGTGTTGCATCATTAGTTTTCTGGCATGGGATAAAGTGTGACATATTTGAGAATACATCCACTACAACAAATATGGAATCACTTCCCCTTTGTTTTCTTGTAAATCCTAACACAAAATCCATTCCTATTGCATCCCAAGGCCTATTTGGAATAGACAATGGTTGATACAATCGAGTTTTTTGTTTCTTTCATTTTGCATACTGGAAAATCTTACATATTTTTACAAACTTCTTCACCTTTTTCCTCATACCTAGCCAATAGTATGAACTTTTCAACTGAGAAAATGTCTTGTCATGCCCAAAATGTCCTGCTATACCTCCACCATGTTTTTCCTTCAGCATATTTTCTCTCATTGAGCACTTTAGTATGCACAACTGACAACATTTAAAAAACAATCCATCTTGAATCAAATACTCTGTCCACTGGCTTTTGTCTATGAGTACAATATTTTCACATGCTTCATATGCCTCTTTAAAATCTGGGTCATCACAATACATCTCCTTAAGGTGTTCAAACCCTAAGGTTTTCACTTGAAACTCTTGCAGAATCAGACATCTCCTGCTCAATGCATCAGCAACTTTGTTAAAATTACCAGAAATATCTTTAATGACAAAAGTTAAATTTTTCATAAACTTTATCCATTTAACATGTCTTTGATTTAACTTCTCTTGTCTGGTTATGAATTTTAAATCATGATTATCGCTATACAAAACAAATTCTTTTGGAACAAGGTAGTGCCTCCATTTCTTCAAGGCTTGAATTATTGCATAAAATTATTTATCATATGTGGAGTACTTTATCTTAGTGTGATTCATATTCTCACTTAAATATGCAATAAGCCTATTATCGTGGCTCAATATTAATCCAATTGCAACTCCACTAGCATCACATCTTACCTGAAATGTCTTCCTAAAATCTGGCAAGACCAAAATCGGTTGTTGTGTTATCTTATCCTTCAATATCTCGAAACTTTTCTCAACTTCTTTTGTCCACTTAAAATAATTGTGTCTCTTCTTCATTGTATCTAATATTGGTGCAAAAATCCCACTGAAATTTCTAATGAACTTCCTATAGAAACTTGTTAATCCATGGAAGCTTCTCACCTCGAATATGCTTCTTGGCGATGGCCATTCTCTGATTTCTCTCACCTTCTCTGGATCCATATCCAATTCATTTTAAGATATCAAAAAACCCAAGTAAATGAGTTATGTCTTCATAAAAGAGGACTTCTTTAGATTTATCAATAGCATCTCCCACTGCAATCTTCTCATTACTAATGTTAAATGCCTCAATTTCTCTTCTTCAATTTTACTCAAGACTAATATATCATCTAGATATACAATCACAAAATTACCAATGATATCTTCCAATACCTCATTCATCAACCTCATAAAAGTAATTGGGGCATTTGTCAAGACAAATGGCATAACAATCCACTCATATAACACTTTTTTTGTTTTGAAGGTTGTTTTCCACTCATCACCTTCTCTCATTCTTATATGCTGATATCCACTCTTCAGATCTATCTTTGAAAAATAATTTTCTCCACTCAAACAAAATATTATGTCATCCATCCTTGGAAAAGGAAATATGTACATGATGGTGATCTTTTTAATGGCTCTTGAGTCTATACACATTCTCCATCCTCCATCCTTTTTTGGACTTGACACAGTTGGTATCCTGCATGGACTCAATATTTCTCTAACCAAACCCATGTCCATCAAATCATGGACTTGTCTCCTTACCTCCTCATTCTCTTGAGGTGTTAATTTGTATTTTGCTTTGTTCAGCAGACTTTCTCCTAGTATTAGATCAATGTGATGGTTGATACTCCTGATGGGTGGTAATGAGCTAGGTAACTCATCCACTACTATGTCAGTAAAATTCTCCAACAAATCCTAAATTTCTTCAGGAAGATCACCCATAGAAGTACATTTAACGATGAATCTGGGATTCCTCATCATAGCAAATTTCATCTCTCATTCCTTCTTGACTTCACTCAGGAGATCCTTCCCACTCATGAGAAGTATATGTGTGTTGGATTCTTCGTTTACTTTCTTTTCCTCTATTGGCAGTAACATGTGTGTCCTACAATTCTTCTCCAAAGTATAAGTATTTTTTCTCCCATCATGAATGACATTTCTGTCAAACTTCCATGGTCTCCCCAACAAAACATGACATACATCCATGGGAATCACATCACAAAAAATCTCATCTCTATATCCTCCTAACTTAAATTCAACTAGGAATTGTTTAGTTACCATTACTTGGTGTCCATTCTGCAACCATGAGACTCTATATGGACTGGGATGTGCAGTTGTCTCCAGCTCCAATTTATCCACCATATATGTGGATACTAAGTTATCAGTGCTCCCACTGTCAATTATCACCTTGCATACCCTATATTTAGTCTTGCAAGTAGTTCTGAACAAACTATTCCTCTGCATTGGTTTTTCAACCTCTGGCTCTGGCTTCAAGAGAACCTTCTTCATCATCAGATATTTCCCATCTTCTACACCTTCTAATTCAACATTCTTCTTCTGCGGTTCCGAAATGTGAGATTCACCTCCTCCTTCTTTATTTCTCTCGGGGCATTCCCAAAACATGTTTCATGTCTTTCCACATGAATAACATGTCACCTCTCATCCTCTGCCTCTGTCTCTTCCTCTTCCTCGAGGAAAATAATTCCTTCCAACATATTGTCTCCCTCCGGAACTTCCTCCTCTTTTTGAGTGACTGTGTGGTTTTCTAGTCTCAACCCTGGGATTCTATGCCTTATCATCGAAAATTCCATTACCTCTATTTAGACTCCTTCCTCTGCTTCGCTGGCTCTATTGTTTTGCCAACTTGTCATCTACCTTCAGTGCAACATGATAAGCATCCTCCACTATCCTCATTGTCATCATGTTGATTTCATACCGGATTTCATATCTCAGGCTATTTATATACATAGAAACATTTTCATCATCTTTTTCTCTGTGTCTAGGCCTGATGTTTGGCTTGTAAAACTCCTCTGTGTACTCTTTCACTGTCATTCCCTTCTATCTCAGGTTCTGCAAATTCCTGAACAGATTTATCTAGTAGTCATTGGGTATGAATTTAGACTTCATCTTGGCTACCATTATGTCCCAATTCTTGATCTTTTGTTTTCCTTTGCATCTTTTGTCAACCTGCAGTTCATCCCACAACAGTGTTGCATGTCCTTTTAATATGGTAACAGCATGTTTCACCTTCTTCTCCTCATCGATGTCTTCATAGTCGAAGTACTTCTCCATTGATATTATCCAATCCAACAATTATTCATCATCTATATTTACTTCATACATCGGGATGTCTATCTTTTCTCTAGCTCCCAACTTGATGACCTCTTTCAGCAAAAGTTCTTATGCAGCATCTTCTCCTGCAGCTTCTTCAACTTCCATTTCTTTTCTCTATGCATCACTGATGTCTCCAGCATCAGGTTCTCTCCTTTTTGTTGTCTCCATAGCATCCAACCTTGCATGAAGTTCTCTCGTCTCCCTTTCCACGGCTCAATTTTCTACAGGTAGATCTACACATCTTCTAGGAGGAATCGTGCTAACCTTTTCTTCACATGTTGCATAATTTGAGGCTCTGATACCACTCCAGTGCAACCCCCTCCACTCCTCGGGGTTGCTCAACCTCTCGGTCAAGGATCTTCATGAATTATCTTAGCAAAAATATCTCCTCGAGACCCTGTTATCCCCCAAATCTATTTAACATGGGACCTTTATCACCTTAGGCACAGGTGATATGGAACTCATGGGCCCTTTTCTTAGCGCTCTTTAAAATTTTAAAACTAACAGGCGCTAGATCCTTGTGTTATCCCCTCTCTACATGCAACCTCGAGCTATGACCTAGGACTAAACCTCCTAAAGAAATTCACAACTTTGGGCTTCGGATTTTTTGGAAAAATTCACAACCTTTTTTCGCTAACCCTGAACCGCGAACTCACCTGAACGATCAATGGTTCTCTCTTATCTAACAACCAACGACTGTGATCCGCTTCGAAATTCAGCGTTTGAAAGTTTTGAATGTTCCAAAACCATTTTCTCCTGAAGTGCTTCACACCTGAAGCTACATATCGTGTGCCACATGCTCACCTCAATCAATGGTTGAGATTCTCCCTTCACTCCACTTTGGACGACCGATAGTCAACTCTCCTCTGTGCTCGTTCTTTCAGAGTGTCATTTCTATGGCATGGATCTTCGTGCTCCACGTGTCCTCTACTCATCAATGACTCTTGTTGATCTCATCCTTCAAGACTTGCGACCTTCAAGATTTCACTCTCCTGTTTCTCTCAAAGTTATGAATATGATGCCAAGTCTTCAGATGAACAACAGCTGAAATTTTCCTTATGTGATCTGACAACACGTTTCCACCTCAGATCAACTGGCCACAATCTCCCTCGCTAGTTCAGCCTTCGGGATTTTTGGTTACTCCACCTGGCCTTTGCTTTGAATAAATCTTCCTCCGAAGTTTTTGGATCTCTGCCATGTATCCAAGCTGCAACCAACGACTAGGATCAATTTGCTCTTCGTGACTTCGGCATAAAACATTGTTTGTTCCATGCAATTTCTCTAAATCTCTTCCTCCTAAACTTGCTTATCCACTGTCACGTATCCTCCTCGTAATCAACGGATAGTATTACTTCACGGCTTGAGGAATTCAGAGATCCCCACTCTTCAAACACTTCAAAACATCTAAACCATGAAGTGTCAAAGGACTCCATGACTAACCTCCGTACAACTCTCCCAGATATGATGATCTAGAACGATCCCACTTCCTCCTGAACAGATCTTTCTTGTTAGTTTATGAAATCTTAAAGGGCTCCTCCCTATTGAAGGATTCTCCCCCCACTATCTCTTATGAACTTGTTCCTCCTTTGAACTTTTATTCCTTCGATCGTTTTCTTTGACACTTAGACAAAATTGACCCTATGCATGCCTTGCAATAGGTCTTCCTCCATGACTTAGCTTCTTTGTGGGAGATTGTGCACACCTTGCACCAGTTCTTACACTCTTCTGTAAATACTCTTAAGTTACTCCTCCTGAGCTTCTGAGTCAAAAGACTCTATCAATGCACTCCTTGTGAACAATATGCACTCCTTGCATACAAAGCTCCAAGTTATATCTCCTGAGCTTTTGAGTCGATCCTGACTCTGTCAACGCACTCCTTGCGGACAATATGCACTCCTTGCATAAGCTCGTAAAAGAGAAACAATTGAAATGTATCTAATATCTCACAGATTCATACATTCAATAGTGTACTTCATGCATACATGAGAACAAGAAATAACAGAGAAAATGATTTAAACAGAAATTCTACCATTCATTCAGATAGACACGGTACAGCAACACCAGACACTTTGGATCAATCTTCTCTATTATATTCATTCAAATGATATATACATGGAAACAACTCTAATATGCTTCAACAACAATAACATTCAACAGTCTTCAACTAAATTCCAGCAGCCTCATTTGGGCATACAATACATACATTTATACAAGAGAGCTCATAGAGTTTTCACTATGACTACCTTAGATCTATCCTATCGAAATAAAAGCTTTCAACTACTAAGGATTTATTACAAAAATATTTGAGATAAACAGATAAGAGCGAATGTTGATCTATACTGCAATCAACTAGATTAAAGGAAATATGATCTTCATCAATCTCATGCAATCATTCAACCTCCAAATATTTAAGATCTTTTTTAATTACAATCCATTCAAAAATATTTACATGATATGCCAACTTTTAAATTCAAAATTATTTCAAAAGGCGCGCTAGGGCGTTGAGCTGTCTTCCATGTGTGCTTTGATGACAATGCTCCTACATCAATGTTTCAGTGGCCTAATTAGCATCGGAATGGATGTGGACGAGCCCTCTGATTTCCCAATAAATGGAGTCGACGAAGCTTCATCAATGAGTGGACAGTACTAATTTTCCTCTTCCATATTAGTATCCAGACCCGACGTCTCATCAATGTGGGTAGTCTGAGGAGGATACTTGTGTGGCTCACTGTCAGGGACACCATCATTTCTTCTTTGGACAACAAGGTAGCATAGATATGATGGGCCTATGTGAGAGAGACCACACTCATGAGGCATGATTCCAATGTTGAGGGCATGGAGCTATAGGTGGGAAAAAAGAAACCAGAGTTGATCATGTCTGCATTTCCTCAGAGGAGAATCCAAATGCATCAACAAATCCCGAAAGAGAAACATGACAAGAAAATCGAAAAGGTGTATATAAATAATCATGTTTCAGTGCATTAAGGGAGTAGTTACAGCAGAGGTGACATCATCCTCTATGGTACGCTTCCTCATTAAGCTCGAAAGCATCTTGAACCAATGAACCTGAATTCATATGGGGTGAGAACTCCCATCAATAATTCCCTACATTGAATACATCCTCGTGAGGGGAAGCCAAGAGGAGAGGCGAAAAGTAGGGGTTGGATTTATGTGCATGGTCATGCACATGGCACCTCATCTAAGGAGTTGTTATGTGAGTCTACAAAGGCTAGGAATTGTTGGAAAATGGGTGGAACTAGGAAATACTTACCATCAACGATGATTCCATTACCTGATAAGGCAACCCCTTCATTAGTAAGTTTGTCTGCCACTTTTTTTTTCTGATCTACAAACATGATAAGGGATAAGGATGAGGCCATGATAAAGAAGGGACTTGAGGAGTTTGAGTGAGTTGAGGAGGTTCCAGCTAGGAGATAGTTTGGTTGGGTTAGATCCATGGATGATTCTAGTAATAAGAGAAATAATGAGCTGACAATCTCCCTCTATGATGATCTAATTTAAACCTAGGAGTGAAGCTAGCTGAATTCCACGAATTAGGCCCCATAACTCTATTCAATTATTGGTATCAAACCCAAAGTTTCAATCCAAAATGTGACTGATAATGCCATCATTTTTTTATGATCACCACCACGAAGCCTGCAGGTCCTGGGTTTCCCTTAGAATCCCCATCAAAGTTCATCTTGAAGAAACCTAGAGGGGGGAATTACCAAATGTTGGGGTTTTGCAAGGCCATTGTTCAAAGATGGGAACTGGAAGGAGAAGTAATGGGATCAATGTTTAGATGCCACTTGGAAAGAGTGATACTCTCAGTGGGATCACAATTTATATCCTCAGCATTCCATTGTTTTCATCTCACGGTCTCTTGAATGTTGTTGAAAATCTTGGACCAAACAAAATCCATTGAGGAAGTCTTAGAAAGGAACATTCACCTATTACGTTCCTTCCATATTTTTTAGACCAAAAAACCTAGAATAAACTACCAAATCYTGTTGAGGATAGGATTTTTATAGGAATCCATTCTCCATCATTCTATAGATTGGATAATCCTATCTTCTAAACGGTCCATTTTCCTCATAATGATAGCTACCTTATCTCAGAGTTCCAAACTAAAAGGACATCGGTTCATTAAGTTATCCAATGATTCCTCCTGTTCCATACAAAGAGAACAAGTTGAGGGTCCAATAAATCCTTTTTTCCTTAAGTTGTCCCAACTGAGGCTACAATTTTGTTCTAGAATCCAAAGAAAGGTTGAGAGATTAAACATTAACATGGTATCAGAGCCAACCTGAAGGAAGCATATTTCGCAAGAGAAAAATGTCACTGTTGTCGTACATGAAAATTAGGGTTTTTCAAAAGTGAATCTTTTCAGCTCCAAAACCACCTAGAAAGTTGCGCCCTCCCCCAAGGATCATTTTGGCATCATCAACGCACCTTTTCAGTGGTTGGATCTCCTGGAAAGTGAAACCCTGGTTTCACAAAGTACCAAAAGTACTAGAAGTACCAGAAGTACCAGAGTACCAAAGGTACCAGAAGCACTAGTCCAGAAATCCGCAGATTAGATTTGAAGTAGTAAAAGTTGGATTTTTAGAAATCTGACTGCACCAGCTAACTCGCCTCATCTCAGCGCATCTATCCCCTGGATCAGAATTTCAAAATTTGATGCTTGAAAAATTAGGGTTTTCTCATAAAACACTAAAGTTGCAGTACGAGTTGCAGTAGCAGTCGTACTACCAGTGACAGTCACCCTTGCAGTTTTCTTAAGAGTTGGTAATGATTACCACTGCTACCAGACGGAGCCACTATCTGCAAATTCTATCAGAGGTGTGTACTCACATATGTTTAATGGTTAAACCCTAAAGAGTATCTGCAGGAGAAGGGATCTCTTGCCATAGATCCAGAAGGATCTCAAGATCCAACACATTCAGAGGAATGATGCAACCCATGTGTGATTATTCTGATATGCATCT